>PVJN01016973.1:0-41618 GCA_004026805.1 Lasiurus borealis
GTAGGGCCACAGAATAGAGGATACAAGCCCAGAGGCCCCCAGATACAATGCAGAAGATCAAAATCTCAAGCTCCAAGCCCAAGCTTTAGCCCCTGACCTCCCTTATCTCCCCTCCCCCATTTTCAGGCTCTAAGACACCCCCTCCTCCCCCATCACCATTCATAAAGCCATGCACTGAAGGAATACTAACTGGCAGAGACCCATTTCCTTTATGAGAAATTGTGCAGCTTAATCTATGGCTCTATAAATCACATAAACGACACCTAATTTCCCCTGTCAGGATGAACTTGGCTTTTCCAGCCATTCTCCCCTGAATGATGAGAGCCTGACAGGACAGCTTGTTAATCTGGGTGACAGGGGGAAGACATTTAGAGCCAGCCAGACCCCCCTTCTTGCCACACTTACCTCGGCTAATGAAAAAATATTAGAGAAATAAATACACAGCCCGCTGAGATGCTCGTGCGCGGGGCTCTGTCAGCTGTCTGTTCCGCAAGATGTACAGACACAAGATGATAGGGTTATACTAGCCTCGGGTGAGGAGCTATTTTTCTTGTCAGTTCGCCCCATATTTCGGCTTTCATCCATCTCACGTGGAAGATGAAGTGCTAGGTTTTAATGTGTTAACAATAACAGTGAGGGTTTTTGAGCATCTATATGCCAGACACAGAGCTCAATGTTCGCCATGAAGAGAGGTGAATTCATGGTGTTGCTTCATTTCCACCACAACACCATGGATTGCTCCTTCACCCCCCAACTCTCCCATCACACGGGATGAGACTGTGGCCCCACAAGTTTGCAGTCCTTTCCTGGGTCACACGGCCATTATTCGGAAGAGCAAAATTCAAACGCACTTTCTTTGAATTCCAAAGCCTGAAGGCTTCACCGCAAGCTAGTGTAATCCTCATAGAAAGCCCGCAAACCAGGGTGCATCGCCTCCATGCAAGCCGGAAGAAGTTAACATTTTAACAAGTTTGGGGCTCCTGTGAGCAGCTGCCTTGCACGACGACAGGAACCTAGGATGACTTGGAGTTAGGATCCGAGCACAAGTTGGAGTCCAAAGGCTGGATCCTCCTCTCTGTCCCCATCCTTCTCCCATAAACCGAACACAGATGGGTGCTGAGGTGCAGGGAACATTCTCAGGAGGAGACAGGTAAGCAGGTAACCTTGTTCTGGTCATTCCCAAGTCCTTCTCCAGAACATTCTAAAGTGTGTCTCCAGGGACATGACTTCAAGGGGATATTAGCTGATTTGAATTAAAAAACAAAAACAAAAACAAAACTGGGGGATGGGGTGAGGAAGGTTATCTGTGGTCAAACACATTTGAAAGTGCCCAGATCAAACAGAACCAAATAGAACTTTCAGAGCCATTCACATGCCAATGGTCACCAGGAAGCCTGGGAAGGTCATGTCTAAAACATGGCATTTCCCAAATATGTTGTTCTTGGAATCCCTCCCCATCCCACACCCCTCCCACGCACACAGTATCTGGGGATCTGGCATCTGGGGAGCCTTCTCCATGCTGTGTGAGTCCAGGTTCTGGGCTGGACACAGAGTCCTCTGCCAGCTGGGAGCCACCCGGGAAAGAGAGCGCCTCCCCCAGATCTGTCAGTCACTGCGATACTGGTCTCATGCTGGACTTGGTTATCTCATCTATAAAATTAGGGTGTTGAATGCTCTTATGTCTGAGGCCCTGACCTCTGGCAACAGCATGTGTGCAAGAAGTACATGGATCTCCCTCCCACGGATGCGCCCTATCTGCTGCTGAGTCCTGTCCTCCCCAGGCAGCCAGCTCAGGTGCCTGCTCTGGCTTCCGGGCTAGACCCTGGACTGCCTTGATGACCTTGGCCCACCGTGATGGGCCCATCTGGACACAGCCTCCTGCCGTTCTCACTGGATGCCTTTATGCTCATGTCAGACCCCCCAAAATCTCAGGCCTCTGCTTCTCCCTCCAGCATCACCTCTTGCCAATACCCTTTTCCTACTCTGTTCTCCAGCTCCACTTTCTCACTGTTAGCCTTTTACATGCCATTTCCTCTCCTTGGAACACACTCGCCCCACCCAATAATTTCATCAACTCTCAGCTGGGAGATCACCTCCTACAGATGGTCTTCCTTAACCCTCTAAAGCTAGGGCAGCCCGACTGGGGTGGGTCAGTGGTTGAGCATTGGACCTATGGACCAGAAGGTCACAGTTCGATTCCCCATCAGGGCACAGGCCTGGGTTGTGGGCTTGATCCCTATCCAGTAGGGGTCGTGCAGAAGGCAGCCTATCAATGATTCTCTCTTATCATTGATGTTTCTATTTCTCTTTCTCCCTTCCTCTCTGAAACAAATAAAAATAGACATTTAAAGCTGGGGTAGACGCCTTCCTTTATCATATATCTCCTGCACTTTTCATGATAATAAGCCTTATTTTACTACGTTCTATTTTATTATCCATTTCACTGCTCCTCTGTCTCTCCTAACAGACTGTGTGAGTACAAATTGAGGTCGGGGCCCTGTCCGCTTTGTTGACTATTAAATCCCTAGTGGCTGACATAGAGTTGGGGCCCTGAAATTGATTAATCAATTGGTCAATCATAGGTTAATTAACATTTAGAACCTCGATTCTGTTGCATCTTTCTCTGCTCCTTCACCCTATAATGACCTTAGCAGTAAGGATTTCTCCTCTGCCTGAGCCTTAGGATAATTTTGTGCTCTTGACCTCTGCATGCTCCTACCAGTTGCTAACTTCACTCCTGAGAACAAGCAGTCTGGAAGATCTAAGAGACAACACTCTTGACTTTAAAATCTTCAACATCCTCCAGTAAAATATGGAGGGTTTTTAAGCTTTTCATACAAAGGTGGCTAAAAGTCAGCAGGGACAAATGCAACATTTCTGTGAAGTCTCTTTCTTAAAAATTGCATATGCCACTCTACAAGGATGTGGGTTGTTTTAATATTAAAATAATACATTTCCCCAAAAATGTTTCTCATAATGTGATACCCTGGACCTCTTGCCTTATTAATGATGTGAAACACTTGTGAGAAATTCAGTCTCCCAGGCCAAGCTCAGGCCTGCTGAGCTGGAATCTAGGAGAGTGGTTTTTATGGACTTTTATTTTCAAGAATCTCTGATATCTCTATCCTGTGCCTTTGGGTATATCATAGTGTATCCCCCTAGATTAGGGGGATCCCAGTTTAAGAATAAAAAAAAGAACTATATTATTTTAATAGCTATCTTCCGAGTATCAGATATAAGAGATAGTTTGGTGGTGATATTTGAGCTAAATAACCTTGCATTGGCCAAGGATACTGAGACCAAAATTAATTACTTGGCTCAAGCTGGACCCATCAGATTTTCTTTTCTGGAAATTTATTTATTTATTTTAAATATATTTTTATTTATTTCAGAGAAAGAGAGAGAGAGAGATTGAGAGAAATATCAACAATGAGAGACAATCATTGATTGGCTGCCTCCTATATGCCCCACAGTAGGGATCGAGCCTGAAACTCGGACATGTGCCTAGACTGGGACTCGAACCATGTCTTCCTGGTTCATAAGTCGATGCTCAACCACTGAGCCACACAAGCTGAGCTTTTCTGGAAATTTAGATTCACAGGTTCATAGGCATCTCTGCGGGCAGCATACAAAGCTGGACTTGGCTAGGTGGGCTTCTCATTCTGAGCTATAAGCATGGAGACCAGAAGTGAGAGGGAGATAAAAAGAGAAGGGGAGATAATGAGGAGGGAGGGGGGAAGGGGAGAGAGACCTTAAGTACAGTGAGAAGCCGAGATGACAGGCTCCAGGTTACTGCTCAGAGTGGCTCCCTGCATGCCGGTAGTTCAGCTGTACTCTCTGCCCTCGAGTTACATGAGGAATCACTCCATCATGATGATAATTTTTCCTTGTTTTTTTTTTTTTTTTTTGCTTAGAAAGTTTCAGTGTGTTTCTGTTTTTCACCGCTAAAAAGCTTTGACTAATACAAGTATAAACATTCTGCTTCTTAGCCTGGCGCACGGGGCCCTTCCTGCAGCGGTGCCAAACAATCTCTCCAGCTCATAGCCCAGCGCCACAGGCTGCCCCAGTCCTACATACCAGCTACACTGAAGCACTGGGCCTGGACCAGATGGGAAACAAACTTAATGCCACTGTGTGTTTGCATGCGGTTTCCCTTGGCTTAAAGTGCCTTTCCTGCATCCGCCTTTGATCACATCATACTCATTCTTTAAGACCCGCTACAACTGCGATCGGTTTTGAAACTTCCAACCAGAATTGAAGGCCACTCATTGCACCATGGGCAACACATCAGTTAAGTGTTAAGCGAACTACAATATTTTATTGGATTATTTATTTGGATGTCCCTTCTCGCCACTGGACACGGAGTTCTCTGCCTTATTGTATCAGAAGGTCCTTGCACAAGGCCTGACCCAAAGTAGGTACCGCACAAATGCTTGTCACATGAATGAACGGTGAACTCTGAGAGACAGAAGCCTGGGGCTCTCTGGACGTCACAGCGATGTTATCCTAGCAGACCCGCTCAGTCATCGGAGCGAGAGCTTGTGCTTACATTGTTCCAAACCGTCTCCAGACCATTTGTCCTGCCTGTCACTGAGCTGATAGCAATTATGAAAATGATGAATAGCAGGCCAATTATGAGCAATAGGAAACATCAGTTATAACTCCAGGGAGAAGACGCAGCCATATCAGTAGCCTCATCCATCTCACTGTGAGTCATCTTCCCAAGGAATCTTGCCCTGTGACCTTGAACTGCCAAGGGCTTCTTAGTCTTGTACAAGTCCAAGTCCTTCTGAGGATGGCTCCTCCTCTCGGAGCCTCTACAGGGCGCCCTTCCTGGCCCTCTCAGTTCTGGGAGGGGAAACCGGGATGGAATTCCCACACTTTTCCTAAAGAAAGCCTGTGGCCAAGGCTCCCAGCCCCACCCAAGAGATGAGACCTGTCTTTTAAGGCCTGTTGTCCTTTAAGAGATAGCAACTCCTCTCGGCTGTGGCTGCGGTCGGAACATCTGGAGGTGAGAGGCGGGTGGGAAGGTTTCAAGCGGAGGCTTTGTCCAAGATTGTGGAGCTTTGGTTGCTAAATGCGAGCTCGAGTTAGTGGGGGAGTTCCTGAAAGAAGGACTGCACAATTTCCTTTCTGTGGCCATCGGTGACCTCATTTTCTTCCAGTACACCGCATTTTCCCTCAGGAGGCATCGGAGGGAGGCGGTCTCCCCAGCCCGTGGGAGGTGGCAGGGAAAGAAAGGTCAGAGGACAGGAGGGGACATGGCTTAGGCTAGGCCAGACGGAGCTTATCTCTGCCTCTGGAAGGGAAGCCTCCAATAATGGGCTGAGGAGTGTGTGAAGAGGGAGATTTCCATTTCCAGGCTCACTGAGCCACCCTTCCATCAGGGCATGTTGGATGCGAGAAGTCCAGATCCTTGAACCCCGCCAAGGAGGCCACACATGCTGGAACGAGGGCACCGCAGAGAGGTCCAGAGTGTGGTCTTCGGAACCACATCCCTAGATTCCAATCTTAGTGCGATCACTAAGCAAACTGACCGAAGTGACTTCAACGCTCTCTCACTTTCCGTGTGCGTTGAATGGGGACATATGAATACCCACATCAATACAAATGTTCTAAGAATCATTTATAAAGTGTCTAAAATAATGCCAGCTCTATATATGTATGTATATATATATATATATATATATATATATATACACTTGATAATTAAATGACTATTGGCTAATCCCTAAATTTAGGTATTCTCGTCTAGATGAACACAATTCGAGATTTTTTTTTATAACTATTTATAGACAAAGGTCATTCTAGACACATCTATGCTCATACTTATTTTTAGTATTTTTCCAATGGGGAAAAACCATATCCTTAGAACCCACTGTCAGAGGCAAGATTCTTTGTTTTGGGGTAAAGTGCCTTTTTTAATTTCTGTGAACTGACCACCTTTTTTGTATTTTTAATCAGTGGATGCCTGAGGGCAAGGCAATTACTATTTATTGTTCACCTCCTCTGCTTTAATCAGAAGCAAGAGCAGGAGTGGCAGAAAAAAGGGGAAACAGAAAGAGAAGGAGAGGGCAGATGAAAAGAGGGAGAAAGAGGAAACAAACCGCAGCTAATACCAAGTTTTTAATCGTTGCAGACATTGCTAAGTGCTCTTCACACAGTTTATTTAACCAACCAGAAACTCTATGCTATCCTCATTGGGGCCCCGAGTAATTAAGTTATCTACATATACAAAAGGCTAAGAAACCATTACAACCAAACAACCAGAATGACCCGTCGTTATGATGCACACTGACCATAAGGGGGCAGACACTCAATGCAGGAGCTGCCCCCTAGTGGTCAATGCACTCCCAAGGCCAAATTCCCCCGGCTGGCCAACCTCCTGCGATCTTTCCCCTCCTCCCCCCATCCCGACCAGCAGGCCCTGATTGTCTGATCAGGGCCAGGCCCTGCTGGGACAGGGAACTGGGGGTGGGTAGCAGCGAATGTGGCTCCTTTCTAAGGAGGACCGAGGGCTGGTTCCCTCCTTAGGGCCAGTGGCCAACCTCCCATACCTTCCTCTTTCCCCCAGCTGGCAGCCCCGATCAGCCCAGTGCCTGCCTGCTGTGATGACAGCGCAATGGTGAGGGAAAGAGGAGGGAGGGAGGTGGGGAACCAGGTGCTTGCAACATCGGTGGCAGGCGCCCATTCCTTCCGCACCTGGCCCAGTGACCATCACCTCCTCTCCCAACTCTGCCGGGGCCTTTGGGCCCTGACTGACCTGGCCCTGATTGCCGGACAGGCCTAAGGACCCCACCCATACCCAATTTCATGCACCAGGCCTCTAGTCTAAGTGACTAAACGAACAAACAACTGGTCAACCAGTAGCTCTGATGTGCACCTACCACCAGGGGGTAGACACTCAATGCAGGAGCTGCCCCCTGGTGGTCAGTGCACTCCTACAGCCTGAGTGCTGCTCAGCTGACCAACCTGTCCCAGCAGCCCACTAGCCCCGCAGCCACTCACTCCCTCAGTAGTCCTGCAGGTCCAATCTCCAGAGAACGGGCCAGGCACAGACGGACCAGCACCGCCAACATGATCCTGATAGCAAGCACTGACCTCCTAAAAGTCAGCCTTGGGCACTGCAGCCACATCCCCTCCATAGATCTTCACAAGGAAGAAACAATACAAAAGCAGCAGCCAGGTGGCTCGCTACACTGGTACAAATGTCAGCGGACAGATTCGGATCCGAATCCAGATCCTGGGCCAGCAAGGGTGTCCCATCACCCACCCGGAGGGCCTCCCCACCCCACCCGCCTTGGGATGAATGCCAGACACAAGGTACATGGCTGGAGAGTGCCACTGTGACTGCACGAGCCTCTCCCCATCAGGACTGACTGAGCACGTGCAAGCCTGCGAAAGTACAGTGAGGCCAGGATGAACGGGAGCAAATGGCAGGCCTGAGTGCAGGTGGCATTGGACTACTGGTTTCAGCTCAATCCCCACAAGCCACATGAGGGACTCCCTCAGTGCATGAATTTGTGCACCAGGCCTCTAGTATCTCTATAGTATGGAGCAAAATGAAATAGTCAAGATATGCCTGATTCTTGCACCTCTTTGCTTTAAACTTTCATCTTATATAATATCCAGAACTGTCCTAGAAAGTAGGTCTTCTTATCTCCTTGTTACAGGTGAGAAAATGGAGCTCAGGTAGGCTAAATCCACCTGTGGAATGCCATCCAACAGGTAAGCATACCATCTGGAATTCAAATAGGTATCTGGTTGACTCTAAAACATGGGCCCTATATATGACATCTCACTAAAACCCTAAAATTTCAAAATCTCACTAATAAGTCTGTTTATCTTGAATGTAACTAATAATCTTCTGAAAAAAGAAAGGTAAATAACCTATGAATATCTATATAAATATATGTAAGTATTATGTATAGCAAACTCTCAAAGAACATCATTGTGTTCAACTTCATTTCATAATAATGTGTACTTGCCTACCTCCAAACACTCCTATGTTTCCACTTCCTGTACCTCAGTATCTCAAGGGAAGCAATAATTTCTGGGAAAATTTCAGGATAGGCAAGCTAAGATTGGAGAGTGGGTACTTCCAAAAAAGGGTTGAAGAAAGGGTTTCAGATTGAGTTTAGAGAAGGTCTTTGTTGACTTTTGAGACAAGAGCTGCAATTAGCTGGTGGAACAGAACCCAGCATCCAAGGGGCTGCGAAATGATTCGGTGGTGAGAACAGAACAAGGCAGTTTTACTTTGGAGGGAAGATGAACCGGAAGATAGTAAAAGGAAGGAATCCAAGAAAGGCTACTAGCCCATGTCACAGTGAACAAAAAGGAGCCAATGACACCGTCATCGCTATCTCTTGCCTGTTGAGACTACAGGCTACAAAAACCAGGAAAGCATGTGTTAAATTCTGCCTCCACAAATACTGGCTACATGACAGAATACAAGATTTCTCCTTCTCCATTTCAGTTTCTTGTGACCACACAGATTATGTTATGAACACCTACTATGTGCACTGAATACAGAAGCCATTGTGATCCAGACAAATCCAAAAGTCTGGAAGAAGAAACTTAAGAGTCTACCTTTAATTCTGTGGGCAAGTGGAGCAGTGGCTGCGCACTCTAACTTCTTGCTTCATTAGTCACCCATCATTAAGGAGAACACAGACATACTAGAATTCTTTTAGAGGCTGGGAGAAGGAGGGCTGGGATGAGAAGAAGCAGACTGAGTTAAGAAGCAGACTCATGAGATGAAAACCTATTGAAGGAGTTGGGAATGTTTACCAGGAAAAAAGTCCAACCAAGACCTAATGTACCTTCATGTTCCTGAAAGACTATAACCAGGAGAGAGGACTAACTTTTATTGAGCTGTTGCTATGCACCAAGCATTGTTATTAATTGGAGTTCTTGTTCATGGACTTAGTTAATTTACAAAACATTACAGCCCTAGCCAGTGTGGCTCAGTGGACAGAGTGTTGGCCTGCACACCGGAAGGTTGCAGGTTTGATTTCTGGTCAAGAGCACCAATCTCAGTTGCAGGCTCCCTCTCTGGGAGTGTGCAGGAGGCAACCAGTCAATGTGTCTCTCTCATATCAATGTTTCTTTCTGTCTCTCTCCTACTCTCTTCGACTCTCTCTGTAAAACAATGGAAAAAATATCCATAGGTGAGGATTTAAAAAAAAATACAGAAAATAGACATTATTAATCCCATTTTACTGATGAGGAAACAGAGACTGAAAAACTTAAGCAATGCACCCAAGGCACAGAGAAATGTAGCAAACCTGTTATCTCATTTCTCAGATTTCAAAACATATGGTCTATCAACAAATCAACAGGTCAGACTATCTCATTATAGTGTTGATGGATGGAACTAGATGCAGAAAGAGTAGGGAATGCATAGGGAGATATATGACTCAGGATAAAAGCTGGATGCTCTAGTAGTGAGAGAACAGGCTGCCTAAGGGTCACTGAGCAAGCTGTTAGTTGGGAGTATTCAAACATAGGCTCTTACAAAGAGTGGTAAAGAAGAATTTTTAATTTGGAGAACATAGTGAAGGTATTGAGGATTTCCTTTTTGTTCTTACCTTTTAGAAATTCAAGCTTTCGCTTCTAACATAAACTACATAATATTTGAGGTGAGAATGGGTGATGCAAACTTGGTGTGAATTGATCACTGTTGAAACTAGAAGGTGGTAGGTACATGGTAGGTTCATTATACTATTTTCTTTACCTTTGCATATGTCATACTTTTCTACACTAAGTTTTTTGGGGATTTGGGTAGCAGTAGATCCAGGGGGTTAATATATACATATATACATACATACATACGTATATATATCCTGTCTAATAAAAGAGTAACATGAAAATTGAGCATCATTCCAACACACAAGATGGCCGTCCCCATGTGGTCAAAGAAAGCTGCCCCATGTGGACACAAGATGGCCACCACAAGATGGCCGGCAGCGGAGAGCAGTTGTGGGTGATCAATCCAGCAGGGGAGGGCAGTTGGGAGGGACCAGGCCTGCAAGAGAGGGTAGTTGGGGGCAATCAGGCCTTCAGGGGAGGAGATTAGGGGGGACCAGGCCAGCAAAGGAGGGCAGTTGGGAGGGACCAGGCCTGCAGGGGAGGGCAGTTGGGGGAGACCCAGGCCTGCAGGGGAGGGTAGTTAGGGGAAACCAGGCCAGCAGGGGAGGGGAGGACAGTTAGGGGTTACTGGGCTAGCAGGGGAGGGCAGTTGGGGACAATCAGGATGGCAGGGGAGCAGTTAGGGGGTGATCAGGCTGACAGGCAGAAGTGGGTAGGGGCAATCAGGCAGGCAGGTAAGTAGTTGTTGCTATATGCCAAGCATTGTTACTAATTGAAGTTCTTGTTCTGGATTGTGAGAGGGATTGGGCCTAAATGGGCAGTTGAACATCCCTCAAGGGGTCCCATATTGGAGAGGGTGCTGGCTGGGCTGAGGGACAACCCCCTGTACACGAATTTTGTGCATGGGCCTCTAGTATATATCTATTTCTTGAATGTCTATTATGCATCAGGCATCTACTAAAAGCTGTCGGTATAATGCTGAGCAAAAGTTTGTCCAGACCCTGGTCCAATGAAGCTTAACCCTAATGAATAGGAAAATATTTTTATCTAATATAAGGAAAACTATTCCAAAAGTGAATGAACCACGATGCTTAGGAGTTGCTGAGCAAGTTGTTACTATATTATTCAACACAGGCCCCATAACCCTTGCATGTGTGCTAGAAAGAATCAAGAAATAGATGAGGGTTTGACTAGACGCCTGTGTAATGCCTGCATTCCCGAGCTCACCAGCTCTTTCTTCCACATAGGCACTGCTGTCGTCATTAATGAAAATAACAAGATGTGGAGGAGGAGACAGACATTAATTAAGCAATTATACAATATAAAAGCATATTAGAAACTATAATGACTGCTATGGGAGAAAGATAAAAAGACTCAAGGAAATAAGTAAACAAGCACACAGGGGGGTCTTGCCAAATCTGGAAGCCTCAGCAGTTTCGTAGTTGAGCAGCAACTAACTCCACGGACAGGAGTGAGTTGAAGGGGGGAAGCACATTCAAACACAGGGAACAGCATGTGCAAAGGCTCTTGGGAATGATGAAAGCCATTGTTTCCGGAGACTGGAAGATCACTGTGACTGGAGCACAGAAAGCCAGGGGGGTCAGGGGACAAGGTGAGTTTTAAGAAGTCTTTTTGGTCGTTGTAGACACCTTGATCTTGATGCTAAGATCAATGGGAAGTCAGTTAAGGATTTTAATTGGGAAAGTGATGTGAACAAGTTTTAGTTTGGAAAATATCACTCTGGCTACAAGGAAGAGACTAGATAAGATGGACAAGGTTTATTGTTAGCCAGCCAGGAGGCCCCTGCAATAGTCCCCGTAAAACTTGAACCAGACTGGGTAGAGGTGACCATATTTGAGAAATCATTAAGAAGAGAAATCTAGAGGATTTGTTAATGGGTTGTCATGCTCAGGGTTTAGGTGCAGACAGGGAGAAATGAGGGGTATCAAAGATGTCTTAATGTTTCCAGAATTGTAAGAACTGAGAAAGAAAACAAAAGATAAAGTCATTTATGACGGATGAGGAAAAGCCATTACATTTCCATTGAGTGAGGGGACCAACCCTGGGATGAATGAGAGTGAGTCAGTGCAGAGAGCAGGAAATAGTCGACTTTTTCAAAAGTTGTGGCCCTCAGGTGAAGGCATGAAGACAGTAGCAGAGGAAGGCAATATATTGCAGTGATAGTGTTAATAGTTCACATTAGCTCGGCCAGTTGTGGCTCAGTGGTTGAACATTGACCTATGAACCAGGAGGTCATGGTTCAATTCTCTGTCAGGGCACATGCATAGGTTGCAGGCTTAATCCCTAGTGGCGGGCATGAATGGGAGCAGCCAATCAATGATTCTCTCTTATCATTGATGTTTCTCTCTTTCTCTCCCTCTCCCTTCCTGGTCTGAAATTAATAAAAAAAATTATTTAAAAAAAATAGTACACATTAGACCTCCATTATTACACGTCATTTACAAATGTAGCTGGTCAAGAGAGAGTAGAGCAAAGTGAGAAGAAGATCAGGTGTCCAAGTCACACCCTGGCTCCACCAGTTACTAACAGTAGGTAGGACCTTGGGGCATAGTAATCTAACGTCTCTGTGCCTCACTTTCCCAAATGGGAAAAGAAAGATAAGGACAGAACTCACCATGTGGGGTTATAAGAGGAATCAGGGAGCTACGTGCATAACGGGCTTGAGCAGAGCTCCTGGCACTTCCGACATGTTCAGTACACGGCGGTTATTTTTAAAAGCACGTGGGGAAGACATCCTGCCGTCCTCGTCTTTATTGCATTTGCTAACTGAATTCCATGTCCCACGCGGTGGGAAAACAATAACCACAACAACCAAAAAAAGCCAACAAAACAAAAAAAAACAACAACACACACTAATGCTCTAACCTTTGACAGGCAAAGATGTTTGCCTTTGCTAAGTCTGAAAGTCCTGTCTATCTTATTGAATCTGGTAGTCTGCTGGTCTCACGAGATTGCTACGTTTTCCAGTTCTGCAAGTAGGCAAGCCAAGCGTTAAGTTCCTCTGTTGTAATTGACCGTGAGCATGTTGAGTAATGTGTGGATTGCTTCCCCCTCTTCCCTTTGATCTCCCCTCTTGCCCAGGACTGCCTGACAGTCTGGGTTCTGACCAGGTCACCTCCTCAGAATGCACGGGAGACCAAGAGCAAGTGGCCCACAACAGCAGAGGGGATATTCACCAGATAACAGGAAGGACTTGACTTTCTTTATCCCTAAGCAAGAAGCTGCTTGAAGGAATTCCAGAAGGAGGACGACAACAAGAGATGCATGAGCCCTGAATTTGGGGTCGTGGTTCTCCTGCTCAGGGTGCATCACACTCACCTGGGACCCTTGTGACGATGGGGACTCTAGACTCACCCCCCAGAGAAACAGAATCAAGAAGAGGAAGCTAAGAATCTGTACCCATCTAGGAGATTCTGATGGACTTGGAGACACTCTGAGATCCCGGTTTCTACACCCACTAGGAACTCCTCACCCCCTTTTCCTGCTTTACTTCCCTCACCCCTTCACTTTCTAATATACTCTATCATTCACTATTTTGATGGTTTATGTCTCCCACACATACTCCAGTCCAAATTAAGCATCCAGACGGTAGAAATATACGTCAGTTTTGCTTCCTACTGTATCCCAAATGGCCAGAACAGGGCCTAGCCCCTAGGAAACCCTCAGTAATTGTATGTTACAATGATTTGAACGGAGCCTCCCGGGCATCTCATACATGGACTTCTGTAGTGGACACCCCAGCTAACTGCCCCCTATATGTATTTTCATGTTTCACAACATACGAGTCAACAACATTCAGAATAATGTGCTGATGTCATTTATCTTTCTTCCCCAGAGAAAAAGAATTTACAAGAATGTATAATGCTGCAACAACTTTCTGAGGATGGAGACCCAAAGACCCTTTAAAATCAGAGATCTGAAGACCCCAAAGGAGTAACCTTTGCCGTAAAGCAGTCCTGGTTCCTGGAATTCACCCTTCCACTGTCGCTGTGATTATTAGCCTAAAACTCGCTTCTGGTCATGTTTTTCCCTTGATTCCTAATCCTGGAGGATTCCTTATAGCACAGCACCCAAACCCCTCAGCACAGCATTCAGACGTGCCCACAATTCAGCCTCCTCACCACTGCTCCACTTTCAGCTCTCCCCAGTCTTTCAGCCCTATCACAAGAGTGAGAAACGCATAGGCTTTAGACACTCACATCTGGGTCTGAATTCTGACCCCACGGGTCAGTAGCTGTGTGACCTCAGATAAATTATGTATCTCTTTAAAGCCTTCGGTTTTTGCTTTTGAACTGATGAAATGGGCATAACTGCGCATACTTCAAATGTGTGGTAGTAGGACAGAGTACGGGGATATATATTAATATGCATAAAGCACTTAACAATGCTAGGGCTATAGATGGCAGTAGCAGTTGGGTTTTTGTATCATTTCACTCATAAACAAAACAAAACAAAACCACTTCAGATGCTGGTTACCAGAGGGGAAGGGTAGTGGGAGTAGGGTGAAGAGGGTAAAGGTCAAATACAAGGTGACGGAAGGAGACTAGACCTCGGGTGGTGAGCACACAATAGCACGGGTGTTGTGCTATAAAGTTGTAAACCTGACATTTATAAAATGTTATTAACCAATGTTACCCCGATATATTTGATAATAAAACTTTTTAAAATAATGGTTGGGTTTTTAGTCTTCTCTAGGGTTGGCACTAAGTATTGGACATGCTTTCTTTCCCCTTCTTGTCCAGTACACCTGAGACCAAAGTTTATCACACATTTTTTTGTCAAGGACTTCTCAAGGGTGGGGAACCTTTTTTCTGCCAAGGGCCATTTGGATATTTATAACCTCATTCGCAGCCATACAAAAGTACCAACTTAAAAATTAGCCTGCTATATTTGGTCCAACAATTACTTACTTATCCCTGATGCCTTGGCAGGGCCAGGCCAAATGATTTTGTGGGCCTTATACAGCCCCTGGGCCAAATGTCCCCCATCCCTGACTTAGTGAACATTTGGGGCTCTGTGCATCACACATCGCAGGAAAGCAACTGTGGATGACATGCAAAGAGGTAAGTGTGGCCACGTGCAGACATTTTCCTTATGAGAACAGGTGGATTGTACCGGTGGAGGGCTCATTTTCCAACTCTGGCCTAGACTAGCCCTGGAGTTTTACAGACCTGGCTGTAAGCTCCTCTGAGCCTCAATCTCCCCATCTGTTACACAGGGGTAGTTGGACTTCCCTCCTTTAGTTGTCCAGTGACGAGATGAGATAAAGCAGTAAAGCCCTGGGCACAGCTTTCGCAGACGATTTGTATGTGACGATATTATTTCAGCAGCAGCCGACCTGCCTCAAGCTACTCCACTCTCTGCCCACATCCACCTGCCCTGCCCCGAGAATCGTGTCCAGATCCTCCCTTTCAGAGTTTCCTTCTCCCATTTTTGAACGCTGTTGGAACGCCTATTGTGTTATTTGAAAATAAATGGCGCGTTAATGCAGCAGATGCAAGTAATTAAAGTCACTCCTGTGGCTCCTCTGCCTCCTCCACCCCACTACGGGCTCCTTGAAGGCACGATTGATGGCTTCCTCCCTCTGCATCACATCTCCAGCCCGGTCCCCGGCACGGTAACGGCAGTGACGGCGAGGGTGGCTGTGATAACCACAGTGGCAGTGGTGGCGCTAATAACGGGATGGGTGTTGGGGGCACGATTTGGGCTGTTCATCTCTCTTCAAAGAGCCATGCTCGGAATTCTCTTCTCAGCCTGGGCCAAGAAGTGGAAATAGAGAAAACATGGGTTTCTGGCCAAGGGGGAGGCTCTGCTGGAAGGTCCGACGACCACAACAAGACCAAAATTGCATATGGCTCTCCCTGGGCAGGAGGAAAAGAGAGAGAGAGGAAAACACACAGCTCACACCACCGGAAGTCAAGGGAGGGGACCTGGGCCCTGGGAAAGAGTGATTCTGACCTCCAGGTATTTCACAGTCTTCAGAACAATAGCCAATGGGCCCCTGATTTGTCTACACAAGAGCCCTACACCCGCTTCATAATGGGCAAACTGAGTCTCAGAGAGATGGCATTGCTGAGGTCGAAAGCCAGCCATGCCTGACCATTTTGATTTCAGCACTAGCTACATAATCTGGTCTCAGTGTTACTGCATGTCAAGGAAAGAGGTCAATCTGGAGAACAAATAGGATATAACCTTAATATCCCTCTCCACTCATAAATGCTGTGAGCTTGGGATAGAGGACAAGATGTGCATATCGCTGCCCTCCTGATATTAGCTTAAGGAGTTAAACTGGGGCCATCTCTGGATGGAAAATGTGTCACAGGCCCAAGGATGCCTCTCCCAACCTCAAAATATTTTCCTTCTTTTCAGGGTAGAAGTTAGATCTGAATATCACAAGGCCAGAGGGGAATGCGCGTAAAGTTAACCAGTACTTATTATACAGATAAAGGCACAGACAATGGATGCATCCATGTCTAATGTCATGTAAAAACCAAGGACAGAGCTCAGCTTGTATGACTTAGTGGTTGAGCATCAACCTATGAATCAAGAGGTCAGTGTTCAGTTCCTGGTCAGGGCACATGCCCAGGTTGCAGGCTCAATTCCTGGTAGGGGGCATGCAGGGGGCAGCTGATCATTGATTCTCCCTCATCTTGATGTTTTCCTCTCTCTCTCTCTCCATCTCCCTTCCTCTCTAAAATCCATTTTTTTTAAATTTTCAAGGATGAAACCTGGGTATCCCAGGTATCTCTGACTCTAGGTGCCAGGTAGACCAATTCTCTAGCTCTTCCAAAGAAAACATTTAACTCCAAGATGGGTAGGGACAGATGGTTAAGAGCGAATACTTCCTACACGTGAGTAAAAGTAAGTCACCCAGATAGTCGGTGGCAGAGACAGAATTCAAATCCAGCTGCGCCTGGCTCTTCCCCAGGACACTGTTCTATCTTCCCACCTTGGAGTCTCCTCCTCTTCTTCACCCAAAGGCTAAATTACCTGGCACACGAAGTCTTGTATATCAAGTACTAGTTATGCTTGGCCAAGCTCTGCGGCTTTGGGCTCTGCGTGGGTCAGTGAACACGTGAGGGAGAAGATTTACATACTAATCAAACTCTCCATCACAAAGCCCTTTTCCTGCTTCACTTGTTCTAAACCCGTGGCTGGCAAACTTCGGCTCCAGAGTCACATGCAGCTCTTTGGCCCCTTGAGTGTGGCTCTCCCACAAAATGCCACGGCCTGGGCAAGTCTATTTTGAAGAAGTGGCATTAATAGTGGTTTTCAACCTTTTTTAATGCTGTGACCTTTTAATACAATTCCTCATGTTGTGGTGACCCCCAATCTTAAAATTATTTTCGTTGCTACTTCATAACCTTAATTTTGCTACTGTTAATGAATCATAATGTAAATATCTGTTTTCCGATGGTCTTGGGCTCTACAGCAGCAGTTCTCAACTTGTGGGTCGCAATCCACAGGTTGAAAACTGCTAGCAAAGTCGCCTAGCAAGACCATCGGAAAACAGATATTTACATTATGATTCATTAACAGCAGCAAAATTACAGTTATGAAGTAGCAACGAAAATAATTTTATGATTGGGGGTCACCACAACATGAGGAACTAACTGTATTAAAAGGTCACAGCATTAAAAAAAGGTTGAGAACCACTGCATTAGAAGTTTAAAAAATTTGGCTCTCAAAAGAAATGTCAATTGTTGTCCTGTTGCTATTTGGCTCTGTTGACTAACGAGTTTGCTGACCGCTGTTCTAAACCACAGCGTGAAGCAGGATGATGGGCTCTTGTCCAGCTGGGGCAGAAGGCACGCTCTGTGCCCAGTGGTCCCCAGGCTCTCGGAACACGCCCTGGCCCTGGTGCAGATGCAGAGGCTGGAACAGCCCCAGAGACCTCAGGCCAGTCGCACCCCCTTCCTGACGCTCCTGACTGCGCCCTGGAACGGGACAGGGAGTTCCCTTGGCACCTCCAATAACCCAAGGCACCGGGCGCTCTCCCGTCGAAGAGTGGCTCCATTCTGCTTTGGAAGGTCTACAGGAAGAGGAAGTCGCTCTACTTGAGTTTAACTCCACCTGTGGTGTCCCTTACCCACAGAGCATGCGTTCCAGAAGTGTTTATAAAGCGAGAAATGCTCCGAAACTCCCTCCATGTGCGAGTTGCCCTTTCGGGCTCACGGGTGACTTCTCCCATTCAAAACACACGTCCCACCCTACTTGTCCTGTCCCTAGCCCTTTGGGCATCTGCAACATGATCAAGCATCCCCTAGCAGAGAAGGTCCCAAAGGAAGCAGAGGTGAAGGCTGGGGCCAGTTTAGACACACAATGTTTCTCATCCTTACGGAAAAAGGCTGCCTGCGACGTGCTATGAGCCAGGCAGGCACCACAAGGTCATTATCTCGTGTGAGTCCCAGGACGTAGAAATTGTGAGACCCCGTTTTACAGATGTGGAAACTGAGGTTTGGAGAGGCCAGTCAGCATCGTCTGGGACTTCGGGATGAAGGCAGGATTCCCAGCCAATCTGGGGGAAGGGCAGCACCTCTACTGTCTGATTCCACGTAGATGAAGTCCCTTGCAGGAAGGCCCAGGAAAACGTTCACTCCTCCTGGCAGTATATTGTTTTCAGGTGGGGAAAGAAAGGCCCAGAAAGAACAAGGGTGGCCCTAACCGGGTTGGCTCAGTGGTGAGAGCGTCAGCCTGTGGACTCAAGAGTCCCAGATCTGGTTCTGGTCAAGGGCATGTACCTTGGTTTCGTACACATCCCCAGTAGGGAGTGTGCAGGAGGCAGCTGATGGATGTTTCTCTCTCATCGATGTTTTAACTCTCTGTCTCCCTTCCTCTCTGTAAAAAATCAATAAAATATATTTAAAAAAGAAAGACCAAGGATGTACCCAGCCTTGCAAGGCCTCAGTGTAAGAGTCTCGGTCTTTTTGTGTTTTATGCATATAGCCTCTGAACAGAAAGGCAGAAAAAATGGAGAAACCACGAGAGAAGGAGCAATGGAGATTTGGGAAGAGGAAGAAAAGCAAGTGATGGAGACAGTGAGTACTGCTGCTTTCTTATCATGCTGGCTGGCCTCCCTCCGTGCCCAGAGTCCCCCCTCCAGGATTGTTTCCACACCTGCAATGGGGCAGTCCTGCCCACTCCCACCGAAGCCTGGCTCCCTGGGAGTGCCCAGCCACCACAGCCCCCCGGCTGCCAAGAAACTGAAATAGGCCAGTCTTGGGGTTCAAGGGTGGGGGCGCACAAACTGGAGCCTCAGAGGAAGCCAGCTCTAATCAACGGGCTCTGACATTTCTGTGCGGGGTGACAAAGAGGAGCAGCACTGGGAGCTGAGAATCGGCACCCATGCTCTCTGCCTGAACCCCTCTGTGGCTCCCCACCACCAGGGACCAAACTCCTTGCCTCCCCAGCCTTCCCAGCTCTGCTTGGCCTGGTCCTGCCGCCTCCCCTCAGCATTGCCCCTGGGGCTGCCCCTTGGCCTCGGGCTCTGCCACCCCGGGGAGTCGCCCAGTTCCCCAAGGAAAGGGGCCGCCTTTGCTCCTTCTTCAGGCCTTCACAGAAGCTGGGTCTTCAACTGAGCACGTGCTCAGCCTTTGCCCCTCCCCCAAATGCCACACTTTATGCACCTGCTCTCCCCCCTATCCTCCCCTCACCATTTCAGTGTCACTTCCTTAGGGAAGCATCCCCCCAAGGCCCTGGACTTCTCTTGGTACTCAGCACAGTCTGACTTTACTTACTAATATCTGTCTTCTCCAAAAGTCTGTAAACCCCATGCAGATAAAAACCATGTCTGCTGGTCAGACTCCTCACTGCTCAGGGTATGACAGGGTACGTGGCATACAGCAGGTGCTCAAAAACACTGAGTTAAGGAAACCATGGCTAGTGGGCCAAGGGCTGGAGTTCTGTAAGGAGAACAGTGACATCTAGTGGCCACTCTCACACCCTCCCGAATGGGCCTCAGGAAGACCTCCCCGAAGGTCCAGAGTTGACTATTGTAAGGGAAGCTGGCCCAGGCTGCAGAAATGAGGTCATCTGACTCCTGAGCAAAGAACGGAACTACCACTCCTCTGCTACCGTGCATGTGCCAAGAACACGTCGCAAAAGTCCCCGGACCCAGCTGGTACTGTGCCACTTCTAGAGGCGGAGGGCGGGGTGGCCCCGGGTGGCAGTCCTGGGGGCAAGCTCACAGAGCAGCACACGGGACTGTTAATAGTGTCACGCACCATGGTAGCTGCGTACGGGGAGATCAGCCACCCACCGCTCACTGACATAACACTGGTCAGACCCACCGTGGCCTTCACTGGAAGCTTCAACAGCATGCCCACGGTGGACTCCTGCCTGATGCATACCTGCCTGTCCTGGTGTAGTTACTCTGGGGACCTCTATGCACAGAATTAGATCATTTGCAATGCTTGGTTCATGACTCAAGCTCATTGTTGCAGGACACCTGGTCAGGCTTCATGTGACATGCAGTTGGTGCTAGTCAGTTAACTAGTTTTAATTCTCTAATGAACTCCCATGAATCCACCACTTACTACACCAGCTGGGGACCTGACTAGGTAAGTGTGATGAATGCACCCTCATGCCATTCCCCTGCCTCCCCAACTCAAGGTGACCATCACCCTGAATCCTATGCTCACCATTTCCTTGACTCCATTTCTAAATGTTTAGTGGATCTGTATTTATTCCTAAAAGGTAGTATATTAGGTGTGTGTGTGTGTGTGTGTGTGTGTGTGTGTGTTTTAACAAAATAATAGAATGGGTATCATGCTATTTGAAATGTACCTTTGGAACTTGCTTTATTTAATATTATGTTCACTCATGTCATACTATCACCATAGTTCATTTATTGGGCCATTTGCAGTATTCTATTGCATGCATATTCCACACCTTAACTCTATCCCATGGATGGCCATCTGGATTCTCTCCCTATGGCTCCTCCTGCCACACAAGTCTACCCTGCTGATCGTGTCTATTCAGCATCGCAATGCCCACCAGATAGGGTTCAAAGCCTATGACCCAGCTTATAAGGTCCTAAATGACCAGACTCCTCCTCTGGCCTCACCTCCACTCTCCTTGCATATCTTAGACTGCCATTGGGAGTTTCTTTCCATTTTTGCGCAGACCATGCTCTTTTCTGCCTGAGGTTGTCTACCTGATACTCTCCTTCATTCTTGTTCTCATCCCTTCTTAGTCCTCAGAAGCCCTCATCACCCTCTGGCGCTTGCTCCACTCATTGGGATGCTATGAGAGAGGCGTGTAAATCACCGCATCCATCCTACTGTATTTGGTCAGGGATCTACCATATTGTCTCCTCTGGACGCCCAGAGCTTTAAAGGACTTTCTGTAGAGAGGAGTGGGGACCAAGGAGACACGCTTGATCCACCTTCCTCCTCCTCACTGAAAGAGTGGCATCACTATTCCTGCTTTTACGGATCAGGACTTCTGAAAACTACATGTGAAAGCAGGGTCCCATGAACACGAGTCTGCATACCAGTGAGCCAAATCATGCATCTGGTCCCTTCCAGCCCTGGCACGCTGTAATTGAAAGTGAGAGACGCAGAAAGAGGGAGAAGAGGAGATGTCATTTCACAATAAAGCGTATCATCTCTGGAGCAAACCAACTTTCAGCAAATCACTGAACGTTACCGAGGTCTCAGTTGTAAAGCAGGTCTGACATTAAAATGAACCATATGCAATTGCCCCTTTCACAAACAAAAGATTGTCAAATGTCTGCACTTTCTTTTGAAGCCACCCAATATTTACAAGAAAAGCAGAGCTTCGAAGGGTGAATTGAATGAGGTAATCCAAGGACAGTGCTGAGGCAGAGACCACGAGTTTTCACCAGACTCATATCCCCTCCTAGAAGCACAGATGGGAAACATGCCCCTGTCTCACTGCACACAGGTGTGTCCAAGGCTGAGTTCTAGCCACTGGATTGGGAGCTATGCTCAGCCTTGACCCACTTTAGCTGCTCACGGCATCCCCCATGTTCTTTCCTTCTCTGCCTCAACTGTGGATGGAGCACAGGTCAAAACAGGCTGAAGCGCATCTCAGAATAAAGCTATGTGTCGAAAAAAAAATAATTGAGCCCCAGCCAGTTTGGCTCAGTGGATACAGTGTCGGCCTGTGGATTGACCGGTCCCGGGTTTGATTTTGGTCAAGGGCACGTACCTAGGTTGCAGACTTGATCCTGGCCTTGGTCTGGGCGAAAGCAGGAGGCAACTGACCGATGTATGTCTCTCACATCAATATATCTCTCTCTCTCTCCCTCCCACACTATCTAAAAAATCAATGGAAAAATACCCTTGGGTAAGGATTAACAAAAAAATGAATATGTATTTGGTATTGACTTTGCACAAACAAGAAATAACCTATATTGTATTACGCTAGTGAGATTTGAGGGATTGTTGGTGACAGAAGTTGGTGTTATTAGCTGTATATGTACGCAATAAGTGCTAGTCTTGATGATGAAGATGGTGATGGTGGTGGTGGTGGTGGTGGTGATGGTGGTGGTGATGGTGGGGGTGATGATGGTGGTGATGATGGTGGTGATGATAGTGGTGATAATGATAAAATTCCGACAGACCAAGGGCCCACAGGGCAGGAGTAGGAGGGTTGGTACTTAGACTTGACTGAGTGCCGGTGTCTGGGGCTGGGGCTTACCTCCTTGGTACCGTTGTCTTGGATGAGGGTGTAAAGTGGTACCACACGGTTGATTTCGAGCAGCACCGGTGTGGGGCTCAGCTGCTCCTTGCCTGGTCGGCGGCAAAGGTGGCAGGTGGAGGGACAGCGGCCTTTCTCCTCACAGCGGATCTCCACACCTGAGATGAGGTGGTCATCGGACAGCATCTGGGCCGTCAGCAGGCCTGAGAGGTAGGTGATGAAGGGCATGGACTTGAGCTCTTTCTTGCTGCCCAGCTCCGTGGTCTCTGGAGAGGGAGAGAGAAATCCAGCATTGCTCAAAAGGTTAGACTCCTGAACCCACCCTGAGTCTGATGTGCTGAGGACCTGGTGTCAACAGGAGGGAAAAGAGATGACGGAGTGGTCTGTGCACGATGCTTTGCTAAGAGCACCGGCCACACGGTTCAGAATGGAGCCTTGCTCTACCATTTACATTAAATAGCTCCCCTTCCCTCTTGGGACCTCACGTTCTACATATTTAAAGGGGAACTAGAGGATTCTCCAAGGACCTTGCAAAATGTGAATATTCAAAGATTTTGTTTTCCCATCCAGAAATTCTTTTCTTCAACTGTCAATTTACAGAATTTCTACCTTTTTTTCTTTTTTTAATATATCTTACTGATTTCAGAGAGGAAGGAAGAGGGAGAGATAGAAACATCAATAATGACAGAAAATCATCGACTGGCTGCCTCCTGCATGCCCCAGACTGAAGATGGAGCCCGCAAATTAGGCATGTGCCCTGACCTGGAACCGAACTGTGGCCTCCTAATTCATAGGCTGATCCCCAAACACTGAACAGCGCTGCCGGGCAAGAATGTCTACCTTTTTTTCATGAACTATCTCCAGTCCTATGTTTTTCATGAAGTCCCATGGAGCAGGGGGAACGCACGCTTTGCAGTCAAGTCAATTTCCATTTAAATCTCAATTCCACTTGATAACAGCAATGCAAGTGTGGGAAAAACCTCCCAACCTCCAAGAGCCTACAGTAACTAACTCCATAAAGGGGAGTTGATGGCACCAGTGGAAACAGTTCTGAGTGATGCATGTGATAGGAGGAGGTATCCCTGTCTGAAAAAGACATCCTTTCCCCTTTCTTTCTGGGTTCACCTGTTCCCCGCAAACTCTTTTCCCTCCTCCTTCTCTGTGTGCACGCTGAGATCTGATTCATGCCTGCTCCATTCTGTGCTACCTCTCTTCATCCTACATTTCTGTGCCTTTGCTCACCCTGTCCTATGTTTCCCATCTGCCTCTCCAAATTTCCACCACCCATCCAGGTTCCACTCCAATGTGACCCTCTTCAGGAAGTCTCTCCTCCTTGCCTCTTCTCTGAACAGTGATTTCCACATGCAAGACCTTATCTTGTTAAGCTCATTGTCTCCTCCCATTTTCTGCTGACCTCTCCAACCATGGTATCAGGTCTGGGAGAGACCAGGGACCACTCCTGTCCCCACCTCTTTGGGGCCTAGCACGGTGCTAAGGATGCACTGGAGACTTAATCAAAGAGGAAAACTACAGAACTCAGAATGGCTAGAATGACATTCATGACCAAGTCTAAAGACTCCAAAATTCTTCTGAGGAATTCCAGGGATCCCAGGAAGCATCTCAGCAGCTACCGGAAGAGGACAAGAGGAAAACCAAGCAGGCAGAGAACTCCAAACCCACACCTCAAATTCAAATAGAGCAGTTCCACTTCTATCTGCTTCACAGACCCATTTAATAGGGGAGAGGACTCAGTGGTCACATCAAAAAGCTTGAAGGAGCAAAATGATATGTACAAGCCAGAAGGTCCCACTTGCATTGCAAACTATGCGTAGGAAATCTTCAATGCACAGTCTGAGTGGCAAAACAGGGAGTGAGAGGAGGCTGTACCAAGGGGCGGAGCTTGCCACAGATGGCAGCTTCTTCTAAGCCTGGTAAAGTCAAGGCAAGCTCCTGCCTCAGTGGAACTACAGGCCCTGAACCCCAAGGCCTGGCAGGGAAAGAAGGGTTGTCTCCTGCCCTTGCTCTGGGCCTGCAGTGACAGGCAGCTGAACTGGAAATGGGCTTACCAGTTGGAAATACAAATAAATGCAGCCTTCATTCATTACTCTCCGGGCCCTCGGGCCTGGGATCTGGGCTCCACCTTTTCTGTCTGGCTGTCAGCAAATGCTTATGAGCCTCAGATCAAAGGCTCCGGGGGAGGAAGACAAGACGTATTCCAGCTCACCAGTCCTTCAGAGGGATTAAAGATGGGTAGTTACCAAGATAAACAAAACAAAGATGTGAAGGAGGCATCTTTGCAGCTGGGGAGATGGAGAGAGTCTGGCATACAGACACATCCAATGAAGGTGATGACTTTTGGAAGTGCAGGTCATAGGGACAGTTTTGGAGAAAAAAATGACTTCAAACTTAGGAGAGAATAACCATTCAGGAGAGAAGGGGAAGGGGTATTAGAGCTGTAAGGACATTAAGGAGTCATCAGCATACACTCTGACCCCGAGGTCAGTAAACGATGGCCCATGGGTCAAAACCAGCCCTCTTCCTGCCATTGCAAATAAAGTTTTATTGGGACACAGAAGCCCTCATTCTTTTTACTGTGTATGGTTACAATGGCAGAATTTAGTAGCTGCAACAAGGACTCCACAGCCCACAAAGCCTAAAATATTTACTACCTGATCCTTTGCCAAAAGAGTCTGGAAACCTCTGCACTAGCCTTAGGTTATCAATGGGGAAACCGAGTCTCAGAGAGAGCTCCACCTATAGTCAAACAGGAATGGATTAAAGTAAAACCTTCAGAATTACACTTGGATTGCACCTTTCCAAGATGTCTTCTCCAGAAGACGTCTTTCAAAAACTAGTGAAAAGCACACCTTTGGAGAAACACTAATCGAATACAGCGTTCCCATTTTAAACAAGAGCCGATGGTGTCCCAAGGAAGGAAAGTGACTTTGCCAAGTCACACGGTGAGTTAGTAATTCTTTCAGCCCTTGGCGCCTGTCTGTCTGATAATCAATAAACCACTTGAGCCATTGCTTTTATGTCTTGTTTTATGTATTTTTTATTTATTGATGTTAGAGAAAGAAAGAGAGAAACATCAATTTGTTGTTCCACTTATTTATGCATTCACTGGTTGATTCTTGTATGTACCCTGACTGGGGACCAAACCCACAACCTTGGCACCTTTGAGGTTGATGCTCTAACCAACTGAGCTACCAAGCCAGGGCTTATCTCTTGTATAAAAATACAGATGGCCCGGCCCTCATAGCATCTTGCCATTTTCACATAAAGTCATTGAGAAGGAATGCAACATTCTCTTGATCACACATTCATAGCCATTGGGTTAAAGATATAACTAACTATTGAACAACAAAACAGGCTACAGATCTTTGCTGGTCTGCCCTTGTCTAATAAATCTTTAGCTTTTTCAATCTATCAGGTCAACAAGTGGAGTTAAAAGCCCAGTGTCCGGGCTGAAAATGGCATTGAAGTACCAGGGCAGCATTCACAGCCTAACTTAAGGACTGGTTTTGCAAAAGGAAGGCACTTGGGTATCATCTGGTCCAGCTCGGAAGGAACCCGATGCCCAAATGGAGAAAAGCATTTACCTCTAAGTCCCATCTTCACTTATGAACAATGGGCCTTTTGGTAAAGATGGTGTCCTGCCTTGAAAGTGGCAGCAGGAAAGACCTTTACCCATCCTATTAATGTCCCCTCTGAAGACTTTACATCTCCTAGAGCTGACTGCAATGACACCTCACGCTGTGGCTAAAGTCATCTTTTTAAAAGGTGAAGCCTGAATTTCTCCCCTGCTTAACACTCTCCCATGGCATGTCCCTACTTTTAGGATAAAGACTGAAATCTTTAAGACGACACATAAATAGTGTGGACTCCAGACAATCTGCCTCTTCCATAGGATCTCATAACCCTACTGCTCCTAGTTCTTTTACTTTCCGCCGCAATAGCCTTGAAGTTGCTTGCACACATGCTGTGCCTTCCTAAGTCTCAGCAGATGCTCTTCTCTGTACAGAATGCTTTTTCCACCCCAGCCCACTCTCACTCATCCTTTAGGTCAGAGGTCAAGGGCCAATTCCTCAGCAAAGCCTTCCCTGAACTCCACTCCACATGCCACCAATCTGGAGCAGGGTTTCACATTCAAGACCCTCTTAGCATCCTGCTTTAGGGATCCTCCAGCACTATGGAACTTTCCAGACTGAAAGTTCCATAAGGCCAAAACAGAATTAGTCTTGCTGATCCCCTACCTATCCACATTACACACAGTATCTGGAACACAGTAGGTTTTCAATAATGCTTTCAATAATTATGTATTGGATATCCTATATAATAAAAGGCTAATACGCTGATCAAACAGCGGAACGACTGATCACTATGATGCACACTGACCACCAGGGGGCTGACACTAAATGCAGGAGCTGCCCCCTGGTGGTCAGTGCACTCCCACAGGGAGACCGCCGCTCAGCCAGAAGCCCTGAGCCGGCTCACAGCTGGCAAGCACAGCAATGTGGCAGGAGCCTCTCCCTCCTCCAAGGTAGTGGAATATCCCCTGAGAGCTCCAGGACTGTGAGAGGGTGCAGGCTGGGCTGAGGGACCCTCCCTGCCACCCCCACCCCAGTGCATGAATTTCATGCACCGGGCCTCTAGTATAATATATTTACATACCCCGATCACTGTGCTCTTACATACCCCAAGCACTGATGAGAATCAGAGCCATTGTGAATTTCAAGATTGATACTTAACCTGGCTGGTGTGGTTCTGCGGTTGAACAATGACCTATGAACTAGGAGGCCATTGTTTGATTCCCAGTCAGGGCACATGCCCGGCTTGCAGGCTTGATTCCCCAGTGTGGGGCATACAAGAGGCAGCCAATCGATGATGCTCTCTCATCGTGGATGTTTCCACCTCCCTCCCTCTCTTCCTTCTTCTCTGAAATCAATAAGAATATAATTTAAAAAAAAAAGGATTGATAATGAATTAGCTTCTAATCAAGTGACCTCTTCCCAACGTAAAATTAGCTATCTCAACAGGAATGCTAACAGATGAAGAGCTGATCGGTGTGCTGGTCGCTCGGACCTCCTTGTGGTTTTCGCACGGGGCCCGGCCACTGAGGCGGGGGGAGTGCCATTGAAACAGGCCGTCTCTAACGGGCTGAGGATCAAGAGCGTATCTGAAGAGTCTTAGCCTCTGTTCCCATTTCCCATCCCCAGGAACAATGCTCTGAAAATAGGATCATGCCTGGTTTCAGGCCCAATTCAGTCCCAGTGACACTACAAGCCATTCATCTGAGAACCTGCCAACTGAACTCTCTTTTTTCTCCTCCCAAATTCCCGCTGGGCATTATTTTGTTGCCACACACACACACACAAAAGCCTCCGTTGAAGTGATAACTCCGCGCCGGGAGGGTGGCCAGGGCTTTTCGGCAGGAGGTGATGGCACTGCTGGGCCTCGCCGAGCCAACACAACAAAGGCTGCCGGCGGAGGGCCTCTGGGAGAGCCAGAGTCCCGTGACTGTTTGTCCAAGAGTCGGCATCGGCTCAGGGCACCGCCGCCCGGGCGGACGGGCCTGCTTGGCAGCAGGCTTGCGCTTGGAGCATTTTAAAGGCTCCACGGGGACCAGAGGGGCTCAAATTAGAAACGTCAAGGGTGGGGGGGAGAGGGTGAGACTTTTTATATCGTAAAGAATGGCCTTTATTGCGGCAGTGACCTCCCAGGAATTGCTAAAATGGGATCGTTTCTTAGGCGGAGTTACTGTCTCCTGTTGGAGCGGAGGAGGCCTGGCTCCGGGGCCCGCACAAATGTCCTTAACGAAGGGGAAGGAGCCAGCTACGCCGCTGTCGTCGCCAACGCCTGCACTTGTGTGTGGTGCCGGCTGGGTACCCGGCGGGCAGGCGAGTCCAGCACCACGAGTGTGCCCATCACTGGTAACAGCGCCGACCTGAAGGCGGTACTGGGAGGAGTAAATAAGGTGCCACAAAGGTGAGGCGCTCAATCACGCTAGCTGTCATTCCTGTCGCTGCTGTGGTGCAATGATTACGGTCACAATTACTCCCTATTGCCGATGCTGGAACAGGATGTTCACACTGGACTCGCTCTTGAGACACCCAGACAGACGAGGAGTGAAGTCCCCAAGCCCAGCCCCTGGACGCAGCATTTACGAAGGGGATGGACCCACACTTGTTTCCCTAACTCCGGGAAGCCCAGCCAGCACACAGAACGGAAGCGAGGGGAGAGAGGGCAGACAGGGCAGGTTGAGGGGAGGTCTGCTTGGCAGAGAATCAGTTTTACCTGAGGTTGCAGGTTTCCAATGACCCAGGTGGGGCAGGGAGAACGTGCTGCCTTCTAAGGCCACGTCTTGTGAGAAGAGGCCTCAGGAGCGCCTCTCGGGGGACTCGCCATGTGTGGGCAGCTGGGAGGGTCCTCCTCTACCTGCCGGAGCTCTGATTGGTCAGGCAGCAGAACAGGATTGGCTCTGAACCCAGCGGTTGCCCATGTGAGAAACACTTGAGGATTCTCTTTGGACCAGAGATGGGGCCTTAGAAGGAAGGGCTGTCACCTCAGCTTCATTCCATGCTTGTGTGCGTCTGATTCTGTAAATATTCCCTGGAAACCTGCTGGCACTTTAACCGCCCTGTCAGGAATTTCTCCTTTAAACCACCTGCTTCTGGCCTGGCTGGGATGGCTCAGTGGTTGAGTATTGACCCATGAACCAGGAGGTCACTGGTTCGATTCCCATTCGGGGCACATGCCCAGTTTACAGGCTTGATCCCCAGTGGGGGAAGGGGAGGACGTGCAGGAGGCAACCAATCGATGATGTTTCTCTCTCATCGATATTTCTATCTCTCCCCTTCCTATAGCTCTAAAAACCAATAAAAAACATATTAAAAAAATAAAACCACACCACAAAACCACCACCAAAAAAATGACCTGCTCCCTCCCAAATGGAACACAGTAGACAAGGGTTTAATTGGACGCTTAAATCTAAAGCTGTTAAGTTTGCAAGATGTGATCTGAGATCCTTGGCAAGTCACTTGGCTTCTACTCACTTTCCTTATTTGTAAAATGGGGGTGTTAGTTGCTCACTGACCTAGTCGGAGCATCCGGGTGAGGTGCAGCCCTCACTGATGTACACCTGTGTCCTCAGATGGCCCCCCTGTCACCCTACAGAGTAAAGACCGTTGCCCCTCTTATAAGGGAGGGAACGAGGCTCAGAGTGACATGGAGGGTACCTGACAAGGAGACTCACTTCAGGTCCACCCCTGGACACTGACCAGTGCCAGCAGTGGCTGATGTCTATTGTTTGCAAGTGAGAATTACTTTATTTATGTATTTTTTTAAGTACAAACATACCCTTGTGGTTCTGCTGTGTTGTTTGTCCTAAAGAAAGAAAGGCGCCCTAACCAGGCTCAATAGATAGAGTGCTGGCCTGCGGACTGAAGGGTCCCAGGTTTGATTCCCGTCAAGGGCATGTACCTTGGTTGTGGGCACATCTCCAGTAGGGGGTGTGCAGGAGGCAGCTGATCTATGTTTCTCTCTCACTGATGTTTCTAACTCTATTTCTCTCCCTTCCTTTCTGTTTAAAAAAAAAGGGGGGGGGGGGCACAGAGGGAAGAATCCCAGTGTAGTTCAGTGGACCCAAAGGTTCACTTTCCCACAGACTAAGGTGCCCAGGCTTCCTTTCCTGCCACACAGGTTTTGGTTTCTGTTTTTAATCCCTCTTGTATATGTCTGATTCTGTAACTTTTTTTTTTTTTTAATTCCAGTTGGAATTAAAGTTTAGCATTTCCTCAGCCACTTTGAACAAGGTGGGCTGTAGCCAGTAATGGAGGCTGACAGAGCCATGTGTGGTCTCCTGCTGCCCTCTAGTGTCAGTTTTAGATGATTGCTCTTGGGAAAAACTTGGTCCTCCTATGCCAAGGAATGAATCCTGTGTGCAAAGCAACTTGCTGCTCACTGAGGGCAGCCTGGAAGACAGCAAGGGCTTGGCTCTGACTCAAAGAAGCCTGGTATCAAGTACAAGGTTTTGAACCAGCATTTTCTTAGAAGGCGGGTAAAGGGCTGGGTTTAGAGCTAGGCGTTGGAGGGGTGGAGGTGAAATTATGAATCACTAGAGGCCCAGTGCATGCAATTTGTGCACAGGTAGGATTCCTAGCAGCTGCCTAGCAGCTGCCGGCTGCTAGCTGGGACCTCCCTTCATTCTGCGGTGTCACCTGGTGGTCAGTGCATGTCATAGTGAGCGATCAAATTCCTAGTCAGTCCAACTCCCAAGGGAACACTTTGTATGTTAGGCATATATGTATGATTTTGCTCCAGAACAAGTGATTCCTAAGAATAGAGCTTTGATTAAGTATGTGAGCTAGGAAGAAGCCAGAGAGGAGGAGAGGGATGGGGTAGGAGATAAAGCAGAGAGAAGAGACCATTGATGGAGCAGGATCCTGAAGGTGCCAGGGAGAGATGAACTCCCGGGCAGCTGTGGAATGGATGTGGTCTTGAGGACAAAAAAGGGGCCAAAGACTAACCTGATGAGGAGGCCTACGTGGCAGCCTTACAAACTCAAGAGACCTCAAGTAACCACACAGGATGGTCTGAAATGAAAGCTTCCTAACGAAAAGCTGGGACATGGCTGGTAGTCAGGTCATAGGCCAGTATTTTTTTCTCACAAAGGTCAATCTTCACCCTCACTGAGCCTGCCTATTGTCTTGTTTTGCATCTACAATAACATGCCTGATAACTTCTCTTTGGAATATCAGAGTAATTTCCTCCTCCACTCCTCAAAGCCAACCACCTCATCGGAACAAAGACCACAGATCCCCTCATGGTTATTATTATTATCATGTGAATTGTTAGGAAGTATGAGTCTGCCAAAACCGGTTTGGCTCAGTGGATAGAGCGACGACTTGCGGACTGAAAGGTCCCAGGTTCGGTTCCGGTCGGGGGGCATGTACCTTGATTGTGGACACATCTCCACTGTGGGGTGTGCAGGAGGTGGCTGATTGATGTCTCTCTCTCATCGATGTTTCTGACTTTCTATCTCTCTCCCTTCCTCTCTGTAAAAAATCAATAAAATATATTTTTTAAAAAAGAAGAATTATGAGTCTGTTCCTTACTCTTTTATCCAATCCCCGAGTTTTCCTTGCTTTGCTTTCTCCTGCCTCCCTATCACCACTGGAGTTCACATAACCCCCTTAAGTCTTCTCCTTTGATTCTAATGTATAAAATAAGGTGCAAAACTGCCATTCTCGGGAGCATTATCTCAATCCTTTGAGACTTCACTTCCTGACATCAGTTTGGCTCAAATAAACTCATAAAAAATCTTGCAGGCTCGGATGTTTCTTACATTGACAGTCTGAATGCGAGGCAGGTCTGGGTTTGGATTTCTCTGCATGCGACCAGGACCTCTGTGCACAGGTGTGCAGGCTGTGCCGTGCAGGGGGAGTGGAAACTGGGTCCACCCTCAGGCAGCCTCGCAGGCCATGGCTGTGCCCACAGAATTGAAGCCAAGTGGAAGAGCACCGTCTCCTGATTCAAACAGGTGACTGTGGCCTGGGCGAGGCTCTGCAGGGGGCTATGGACAAGCTTCAGAGGCTTCCTCGCAGAGCCTCTGCTCTTCTATGTATACAATAAGGATAACATTACGGACAAGGCAAAGTTGCTGTTTGAATTTAAAATAAAGTATACTCGTGACACTGAAGGAATTCCAGTTCTTATTGTTCCAATCTATCTATCTATCTATCTACCTACCTACCTTCCTACCTATCTTATCTATCTACTAGTGGCTCAGTGTACAAAATTCATGTACCGATGTGGGGGCTTTCCTCAGCCCAGCCTGCACCCTCTCCAATCTGGAACCCCTCAAAGAATGTACTACTGCCAGTTTACAGGGATCAGGCCTAAGCCAGCAGACATCCCTCTCACAATTCAGAACTGCTGGCTCCAGCCACTCATCTGCCTTCCTGCTTGCCTGCCTGCCTGCTTACCTGCCTGCTTGCCCCCAACTGCCCCCTATCACTGGCCTGCTTGCCTCCAAATTCCCCCTCCCCCCTGCCAGCCTGATCACCTCCAACTGCCCCTTGTGCCAGCCTGCTCACTCCAAACTGCTGGCCTGCTCGCCCCACCTTCCCTCCCCACTGACTTGCTCATCCCCAACTGCCCCCCCCCCACTTGCCTGCTCACTCCAAACTGCTGCCCCACTGTCCTGATCACCTTCAACTGACTCCCACTGACAGCCTGCTCACCCCCAACTGGCCTCCCTGCTGGTCTGCTTACCTACCCCCAACAGCCCTGATGTCCTATCCTGGCCTGATCAACCCCCAACGACCCAAGGTCCCAGCCCTTCCTTTTTTTTTTTTTTTCAGCACCTCCTTGAGCAGAGGTCAGGGCCGCTGAAACCAAGTATTTAGAATTTATTATCTTCTATAGTTGAAACTTGAGTGGAGGCCAGGGCTGACCAGGGTGGGTGGGAAGCTTGGCTTCCTCCATTGTCGGGGAAATCCAAGCCTCCTTCTTGCTCCAGATCTGTGGCTGGCTGCCATCTTGGTTGGGTTAATTTGCATGCTTGCTCCTGATTGGCTGGTGGGCATGGCTTGGGTGTGTAGTGGAGTGATGGTTAATTTACATGTTTCTCTTTTATTAGTGTAGATAAAGCCAGTGATCAGAATGCTGGAATAACTGGAACAACCAGGTGCTATGATGCCCACTGAAGCTTGCTAACTGGCCTGATCAGGGTTGGGGCAGGCCAATAACCCACAAGCGCTCTCCACTCAAATCCGCCCCCCCCCTTCCCCTGACTTGTTGGTCTGGCTCTGACTGGGGTAACTGGACCCCATCCATGAACAAATTCATCTACCGAGCCTCTAGCATTATCATAACAACCTAGTTTTATTTTTAAGAAAGGGTGGGGGAAAGTCCATAAAAAAGGGGAGCAAGTAGAAAGGAAACCCTCATTTCTTGAGCTTCTATTCTTCTTTGTAAAGCACAAGACATTCTCATTGAATTCTCATAACCGTGATTTGGACTTGGAATGTTTGTTTTTATAACACTCGGTTACAACTGAGGAAACTGGGTTTCAGAATAATGACATTGTTTTTCACAAAAATATTGCAGGTTATAAAAGGCAGGAAGAATGACAGAATTAGAAAATTACTATTTTGCAATCTAACACAAGATCTAGACAGCTATCACAAATAAATCCTAAAACCAGTAAGAGAAAAGCTGATGAGAATATTTCTAATTAATGGATCAGACTTACAACAGCTGACCTGTTGTTTACTTAATATCACTAAAAGTAGTAAACCAGACAGTAAGTGTTTTTGATAATGATGCCATAGAAAGTACATGGCATGGTCTGCCTACTTTAGCGGGTACTCCTTGGGCCCAGGAGTAGAATTCCAGGGTCTGTGAACTTGTGTAGAGGAAAATACAAACTTATTTTTAGTACTATATTCTAAGTGCAATGTAATATTTTTATTTATTGTTAATGGGAGAGAGGGAGAGAGAGAGAGAGAGAGAGAGAGAGAGAGAGAACAAGCAAACACTGCTGTGAACAAGAAACACTGATGAGTTGCCTCCTGTAGATGCCTCAACTGAGGATTGAAACTGCAAACTTGGTATGTGCACTGACCGGGAATCAAACCAGCCACTTTCTGGTGTACAGGATGATGCTCCAAATAACTGAGCCACACTGGCTAGGGCATTTCTTTAAATTATGAAGAGAGGTTATGAACTATACTAGTGTAGCACTTCCTGTGACTTTGACACAATCAGATTCACATATATTCCTATTGTATTATGGGTTGTCACAAATATTTGAATCATTTATGGTCATAGCTATTAGAATATTAAATATTGTCATTAATAAAGAAGGCTATGTATTATTCCATTACAAATTTGTTTTTTAAAAAATATTTTTATAGCTCTATCTTGGTATGATTTCTTTCTTACATAGTCCTCATGTATCTCATTTTATGCATTTAAAAACATTATTTTGAGAAGGTGGATGGGGTTGGGGGGGGTCAATTGCCTGCATCATTTTATAAAAGGGGCCCATGAAACAAACAAACAAATAAAAAACCAAACTGATGAATCTCTAGGCAAGAGGAATATGTTAAAAAACAAAAAAATAAAACTCAAACCAACAAAAAACAAGAAAAAGCAATCAGCTAATCTGCAAAGCAATAAATATATGTGTGTATGTATATATATATACAAAGAAGCCAATGTCTTCAACTAATAAGGACAAAATTTTACAGTGTAATTATTACTGATTAAGGAAGACCTAGTAAAACATGTAGACATTTTGATTCTTATTTAAACACACCTACTCTAGAAAGGTATTTTGAAGCATTGAAGGAAATTTGAATATGAAGTGCTAGATGTGATGATGATGTTAAAAAAATTATTACCAGTTAAAGACACATACTGAGGTATTTACAGGAGCAATGATATGATATCTGGGATTTGCTTTAAAAGACTCCAGCAGCAAAAAGCAAATTGGAAGTGAGAGATAGTTGAAGCAGAATTGGCAAAATTTGACAAGTGTTGCAAGGTGATGCGCTCACAGGGACTCACTCCCATTTTCTCTCCGTGTAAGTGTACTTTCCCCAATAAAACACCGAGAGAAGAGGGCTGCCAGGAGAATTACACACAATCACTACAGGCAGTGATTGCCAGGCAGTGGAATGAAGAGGGATTTTTCACAACTACATTAGGCACTGTTTTGATTCTTTCTTCTAAACACATTTTCACTTGCAGTATACGGCAAATATTTTAAAATAACAGTAAAATCTTCCTATTTTTAGATAAATAAGTTAGAATAATGAATAGCAGTGACAGGAGAATGTGTGGTGGAGGTGGGGGGTGGGGGTGGGGGTTGGAGTGGAGCAAAAAGACTATCTCTTCCTGATCTCCCAGCCAGTCTTACAGACCCCAATTGATGGAGAGAGTAATGGTAGCCATCAAGAGAAAGCTGGCTGAAACCCTAGAGCCAAGAGGACCAGAAGCCTGCACTGGGGTTGAGAGGTGGGGCTTAGCAGAAATGAAACCCATGGAATATTTCCCAATAGTCCTCATTTAGCTTAGAGTGGAGTTGAAGTTCATGACACTACCTAGTGAATATTCCCTGAACAAGCCTTCCCTGCTACTGGCATTTATCAAGCAACTCACTCCATCAGTATTTGATGACTGTTGATCTTGGACCATCTACAGTAGTTCAAATTACAAACTAGGTCTGGCCAATGCACACAAATGTATGTGATATTAAAATAAAAGTTTCAAAATTTTGAATCAACTGCTTCCATATCAGCTCAAGGAAATAAAAGAAAAAAGAAAAAAGAAATAAACCCCTCCTTGTCCAAGGGCATTTATGCAATCCTGTTGTGATGGTTACATTTTCATAGACTTGTCAACTTAACAAACTCCCTCTTGCTGACTGTGATGAATCATGCCGGAGAGACTCACATGGCAATTTGAGGACAGTCTCTACCCAAAGCCACCAGGGGACTGAGACCCTCAGTCCGACAACCCGTAAAGAACTGAATCCTGCGAATAGTTACATCAGTGATCTTGGCAGCCAATCCTTCCCCAGTCAAACCTTAGAATGAGACCTCAGCCCTGGCCAATAACTTGATTGCTGTCTTCTGAGAGACTGTGAAGCAGAGGATCTAGCTAAGCTGATTTTTGACTCACAGAAACTGTGAGATAAGAAATATATGATGTTCAAAACTGCAAAGTTTAGAAGTAATTTGTGAATACAGTGATAGGTAAGTAATAAAGATAGTCTGATATAATTTAATATTATTTCATAAACATTCTAGCAATTATAAAGTCTAGACTCAGACAAATTTAGTTAGGAAGAATTAGTTTTAATTTTCTCCTCTACAATCTATAAGGAAGAGATTCCTCTTCCTCCTCAGAATCCAATTTTTAATAAGGGAAGAGGGGGATGATATTTTGTCAAGAACAGTAATGATGATAATGATAATGATAATAATAATTACATAATAGTAGCTAACATGCATAGGCCACTTATTCTTTATCAGGCAGTACTCTAAAAGCTTAAGACCTATTAAGTCATCTAACATTTATAAAATCCCTATGTGGTAGATAGCTATTATTATAGCCCTTTTGCAGAGGTAGAAAGTAAAGTTCACATTGGCTAAGTCAGTTGGCCTAGGTTAGGAAACTTAGCTTACAAGAAGGCACCAAGCATTATTTCAAATTATCTTCTAACCTATGCTCCAAAAAAATCGTGCAGGTGGATGGAACCAGGGTTCCAACCCTGATCTGATCTGATTCAAGCTGATCTAAGACTTCACTTTTTCTACTGCATAATGGTGGACTTAAACTTATTTATAATAATAATAATTTATATATATGTGTGTGTGTGTATATATATATATATATATATATATATATATATATATATCCTATCTAATAAAAGAGTAAAATGTAAATTAACCACCACTCAGCTATACCCACAAGCCAATCAGGAGCAAGTATGCAAGTTAACCCAATCAAGATGGCTGCAGCCATGGAGGGAGCAGGAGGCTTGGGTTTCCCCAGCAACGGAGAAAGCCAAGTTCCTGGCCTGCCCTGGTTTCTGCTGAAGGCTACAAAGTTTCAATTATAGAGGATAAATAAATCCCAGATACCAGGGCTTCCGCTTGGGTTACCATGGGGGTGTGGCTAGCCTGCAAACCACCACAGGTCCCTCACCCAGGCCACCCCATGCCTCAAGGGAACCCCAACCCTGATCCAGGATACCCTTCAGAGAAAACTAGCTGGCCCCCAGCCATGCACCAGGCCTCTACCCTATCTAATAAAAGAGTGACATGCAAATTGAGCATCACTCCAACACATAAGATGGCTGCCCCCATGTGGTCAAAGATGGCTGCCCCATGTGGACACAAGATGGCCATCAAGGGAGGGCAGTTGGGAGGGACCAGGTCTGCAAGAGAGGGCAGTTGTTGGGGGGGACCAGGCCTGCAGTGGGGGGGCAGTTAGGGGTGACCAGGACTTCAGGGGAGGACAGTTAAGGGTGACCAGGCTTGCAGGGGAAAATAGTTAGGTATCTATCAATCAGACTGGCAGGGGAATGGTTAGGGGGTGAGCAGGCTGGCAGACAGAAGTGGTTAGGGACAATCAGGAAGGCAGGAAGGTGAGCAGTTCAGAGCCAGCAGTCCTGGATTGTGAGAGGGATGTTCAACTACCTGTTTAGGCCCAGTTGGGCATCCCTCAAGGGGTCCCAGATTGGAGAGGGTGCAGGCTGGACTGAGGGACACACACCCACATTCTCAAATTTTGTGCACCGGGCCTCTAGTCCTATCTAATAAAAGAGAAACATGCAAACCGACAGCACATCTACTACGCCCACAAGCCACACTCACCAGCCACAGCATCAGCCAATCAGGAGCAAGTATGCAAATTAACCCAACCAAGATGGTGGTTAATTTGCATTCCTCAGTACAGAGCGAAGACTGAAGACAGTGTAGAAGGAAGCCAAGTACTGCAGAAGGGAGAGAAGCTGCGGAGAACCAAGCAAGGGGGGCAGTGGAGATGGGAGGGAACCACGTGGGGCTGCAAAGAAGGGAAGGAAGCAGGTGGGGTAGTGGAGACAGAAAAGAAGCAGACAGGGCTGAAGGAGATGTGAGGCAAGTAGGCGGGGCAACTGGGACTGCACCAGAAAGCTTTTTTCTTGCAGGAATCATCCTGTAATTGGCCTCTAGTATATATATAAAAGCCTAAGCAACCTGAAAGACTGGAATGACCAGTCAGTATGACATGCACTGACCACCAGGGGGCAGACGCTCAATGCAGGAGCTGCCCCCTGGTGGTCAGTGCACTTCCATAGCCAACTTCCCCAGCTGGACAACTGCTCGTATTCCCTCCCCACAGCCAGCAGGCCCTAATTTGCCTGATACTGCCCACTGCAGTGGGGGCACAGTGGCAAGGGAAGGAGGAGGGGGGAGATGGGGAACTGTATGGTGTCAGGGCACAGACGATGGCAGTGTCGGTGTCCAGCATCCATTCCTCCTGTGCCTGGCCCGGCCCTGATCGGCCTGGCCCTGATCAGCTTTGATCGCTGGCTAGGCCTAGAAACTCCACCCATGCACAAATTTCATGCACCAGGCCTCTGGTAATAATAATGACAGTTAATATTAATACATGTCAGGCAACTTGCCAAAATGTGAGTGCTTAACATCCAATATTTTATGTTGCTCCTGCAATCATATGACTTAGCTATTGTTGTCTCCACTTTAAAGAGAATGGAAAGGAGGTTAAACTAAAGATCTTCTTTGCAAATGGAGAAAGTAATACTTAGCTCATAGGGTGATGATACCGGTTGAATTGGGTCCTCCAAAATATATGCTAAAATCCTAATGCCACGTATATCAGAATGGAACTTTATTTGGAGATAGGGTAATTATAGATGTAATTAATTAGATGAGGTCATACTCGAGCTTTAATTAGGTAAGATGAAGGTCAAGCTTAATCTAATAAGACTGATGTCCTTGAAAGAAAACAGAGGCAGACATACACACACATGGAGAAAATGACCACATGAAGACAGAGGCAAAAATTGGAGTTATGCTACCACAAGTTTAGGAATGCCCAGGGCCACCAGGAACTAGTAGAGGCAAGGAAGGATCCCCTCAGAGATTTTGAAGAAGGTATGGCCTGGAAACCCTGATTTCAGACTTGCAGAACTGTAACAGAATAAATTTCCCTTGTTTTAAGCCATCCCTTTGTGGTACTTTCATATGATAGTCCTAAGAAACTGACAAAGATGGTGTAAATGTGAAATGAAAAGCTATTATAATAAAACTAAAGGCCCAGCCCTAACTGGTTTGGCTCAGTGGATAGAGCATCAGCCTGCAGACTGAAGGGTCCCAGGTTCGATTCCAGTCAAGGACATGTACCTTGGTTGCGGGCACATCTCCAGTAGGGAGTGATCAATGTTTCTCCCTCATTGATGTCTCTAACTCTATTCCTCTCCCTTCCTCTCTGTAAAAAAAAATAAAAAAAAATCAAAGTATATTTTTAAAACAACAACAAAAAAAAACAAACACAAAGTAGAGGCCCGGTGCATGAAATTGTGCACTTGGAGGGGAGGCCAGGGTCCCTCAGTTCAGCCTGTACCCTCTCGCAGTCCAGGAACCCTCAGGGAATGTCTGACTTCTGGCTTAGGCCCACTACCCTAAGCCGGCAGTTGGATATCCTTAGTACTGCTATGGCAGTGGGAGAGACTCCCACCACTGCTACTGTGCTTGCCAGCCCTTGAGCCTGGCTTCTGGCTGAGCTGTGCATCTCCTGCATTGAGCGCCTGCCCCCTGGTGGTCAGTGTGTGTCATAGCAACAGGTTGTTCTACCATTTTGCATATTAGCCTTTTATTAGATAGGATGCAGAATAGAGTACAGGTACACCTCATTTTATTGTGTTTTGCTTTATTGTACTTTGCAGATACTGTGCTCTTTTGCAAATTAAAGTTTTGTCACAATCCGAGAGGAACCAAGATGGCGGCATAGGCAAATACCTAAACTGCTGCCTCACATAACAATTTTAAAACTATGTACAACTAAAAGACAGAATGGACACCATCCAAAACCACAGGAAAGCTGGCTGAGTGGAAATTCTACAACTAGAAAGAAAGAGAGGGATCCACAAAGACTCAGAGGAGCTGCAAAAAGCTGAGGTATGGAGAGACGTGGGTGGAGAGGACGGGTGGCGAAGTGCCTGGCTGGCTTCCTCTAGCAGGAGGGAGACAGAAACTTCTGACTGCACTGAACCCCATATCCGACTGCAATGAACCCCAGTTCTGGGCAAGACTCATATGGGGAGAGTTTGCACTGTCAGGGAAAAGGAGGAATGCATGGAAACTTTGGGGAACCATGAAAAGGCAGAGGTCTGGAGGCATGCAAACATGAGTGTGTACACAGAGGGCTAACTGCTGATTGTGCCTCTGGCTTTCTCTAGCGGGAGGGAGATAGAACCTCCCAACTGTGCTGAACTCCACTTCCAACTGCACTAAAACCTCAGTTTTGGGCGAGACCCAGACTCATACAGGTCCCAGGAGTGCACGGAAACTTAGGGGAGACACAAAAGGCAGAGGTCTGGCGGCGATCAGAGAGGGGTTTAGTGATTACCAAGGGACACTGAGACTAGGGGCCTCATAGGGTAGGGCTGATGGGAAGTCAAGGCTGTCTGCTCTGCCCTGAGAGTCTGCCCCATCCAAGCTAAGCATAGAGGCTTTTGCAATTTTGCAAGTCTTGTATCATAAGGCTGACTCCAGCACAGAAGTGCTCCTGGCTTAAACACAGCTTATCCTTACAACCAATTGGCTTGGAGGTCAATTCCCCCCAGTGATATCAACCACAATGAAGACTTAACTACAACAAAGCTATACACAGCCCACAAAGGGATGCACCAAGAGAGTCCACCTCAGCTAACTGGGGAGGCGGAGCTACGGGGCCATCTAGGACACCTAGCACACAAAGCAACTTTACCAATTCAGGGAAGCAGCAAAAATGTGGAGACAAAGAAACAGATCACAAACGAAAGAAATGGAGGAAAACAAACAACTAGATATAGAGTTCAAAACCATGGTTATAAGGTTTTTCAAGAATTTCCTAGAAAAGATGGATAAATTTAGCAAGATCCAAGAGGAGATGAAAAAGGACCAACTAGAGATGAAAAAGGACCAACTAGAAATTAAACATACACTGACTGAAATAAAAAATATTATACAGAGACCTAACAGCAGACTAGAAGAAAACAAGAATCAAGTCAAAGATATGAAGTACAAAGAAGCAGAAAACATTCAATTGAAAAAGAAAAAAGAATCCAAAAATGTGAAGATAGTGTAAGGAGCCTTTGGGACAATTTCAAGCGCACCAACATCAGAATTGTGGGGGTGCCAGAAGAAGAGAGCAAGACACTGAAAATCTATTTGAAGAACTAATGACCAAAAACTTCCCTCACCTGGCAAAAGAAATAGACTTACAAGTCCAGGAAATACACAGAACCCCAAACAAAAGGAACCTAAAGAGGACCACACCAAGACACATCGTAATTAAAATGCCAAGAGCAAAAGACAAAGAGAGAATATTAAAAGCAGCAAGAGAAAAACAGTTCATTACCTACAAGGGAGGACCCATATGACTGTCAGCTGATTTCTCAACAGAAACTATGCAGGCCAAATGGAGTGGCAAGAAATATTCAACGTGATGAATAGCAAGAACCTACAACCAAGATTACTCTACCCAGCAAAGCTATCATTCAGAATTGAAGGGCAGATAAAGAACTTCACAGATAAAAAAAAAAAAAAAAAAAAAAA
>PVJN01016974.1:0-41382 GCA_004026805.1 Lasiurus borealis
CGTCCCTTTGTGTTAAACCCTCGCTGTCTGCTGTGCACCTTAGCTCACCTCTGCACACATTTCTTAATAAAATGTTCCTCAGTTAAATATGGAGTGAAATCATCTGCTCACATGGCTTCAAGGGCAGGAAGTAGGAAGAAAAGGTTTCCTTGTGTCCTACCTGCTTTTTCATGAGTTTTCCATCTTATAATTCAGCCTGGCTTCCTGAACATGATGGTCTCCTATGTCCGAGTTTCTCAAAAACAAGACACAGGTTCCTTTCCTCAGGGGTTACAGAGTGGGGACAAGTATAAGAAATGCAGGACACTTGTAAGGATGCCATGCCTTTACAGTTTCTTCAAAAACAAACAAAAACTTTTATTGATTTCAGAGAGAAGGGAGAGGGAGAGAGAGATAGGAGAAAGAATCATTGATTGGTGGCTTCCTGCATGACCCCTAATGGGGATCGAGCCCACCCTGTGAGCATGTGCCCTGACAGGGAATCGAACCCTGACTGCCTGGTCTACAGGTCAATGCTACACCAGCTGAGCCACACCAACTGAGCCATAGTTCCTATAATCCTGTTCTTTTCTCTGAGTTTTTAAAAGAAGGTACCTAAACCCAGTGCCTTTTGAAGTCCCCTTTTATTAGACTAATGGTGACCTCCACACTTCAATTTTTTGATAAAATGATGAAAATGCATGCTGTGCTGACTCTGCCTTGAGGTCACCTTCCCTATGAGTGGGTCCGGAGGCCATCAGGACAGAGCTTCAACTCTAGTGGGAAAGGTGCGCATCTGAGGCCTCCAACTTGTGTGGCAAACTCACTGTCATAGGAAACCCTGGGAGGACCTCATCTAAGCATCAACCAGGGCCACTGCTGGGCACCCAGGGGAGCGTGTGGATCCCTGCTGTGCCACCAGCATGCAAGCCTCTGCGTTGGAGGGAACGTGAGAGACCTCCTGTGGGGTGGCCTCCCAATGCGTGTGAGCAAGGAGCAGCAAAATTTGCATAGTACACACGTTTGTTTTAAATAAAATAGAGAAGAATAGGAATACAGAGACATACTTATCCTCTCTTTTTATAAATAGAAACAACAGAGGGGAAAAAAAGATGGAGGCTGGCAGGACGGAGGTGAGGGAGAGGAAGTGAGTGAGGGGATGAAATGAGTGTGTGTGGTGTGTGAGTGAGTGAGTGAGGGACAGTTAGCAGGAGCAGCAAGGGCTGGCAGACAGGCTCTCTTAGACAAGGAGAGACTACCACCACTGTGGGCACTCCCCAGACTGCGGGACTCAGGCACGGAGCCCATGCCATCTTGAAGGGGAGAATGGCCTTTTTAAGGAACTCATCAGCACCACCAACCAGACAGGACTTTGACACTGCCCGAGACCCAGCAGCCACTCCAGCCAAAATCTTGCTACTGGAGCTGCAGACCCTAGGACCCTGGGACCTCCACCTCCAAAGGTGCACCGCTCAGCAGCAGTAAGTGCAACCTCCTCCTCCCCAGCGGCAGACCTCCGGACACTACTTTCTTTTTTGAGTTTCCAGCCACGCAGACAGCCAGGGCACACCACTCCACAGGCAGCTCCTGGTAGGCCCAGCTGGTGTGCTTCTGTACAGACAAGGGTGTGCTGCCCCACAGAAGAAATTCTGAATTTTCTCTGCCCAAATAACAGCCCGCAGGCACCCCAGCTGGGGGCTTATGGAAGCTGCTGTAAGTCCTGGCTGGATGTGATCCTGGACAAACAGGGACACACTTCTGCCAGCAGTAGAAATTCTGAATTCACTCATCCTGGGCACCTGCACAGACACCCCAGCAGTGTAACTTCAGTGCCAGGCCCTTCAAAGTGTATCAGAGCTCTACGCTGGCAAACTCACCTCCACAGACATGCACATTTCCAAAGGGCAGGCACTCTGAACCCATATATCCACAGGGTCCTCTGGGGAGCTGCTTTGAGCCCCTGCTGGGTGTGATTCTGTACAGACAAGGACTCGCTGCCCTGCAGTAGAAACTCTGAACTCCTTCCTTTTGAATAACTGCCCACTTACACTCCAGCTGCTTCACTTCAGTTCCGGGGCCCCTCAAAGTGAATCAGAGCTCTGCGCAGGCAAACGCTCCGCCAGTCCGCATGTGCACTTCCAATGGGCAGGCTCATTTCTCCAGCCCTTTCTTGTTTGTTTCACTGTCCCCAGCTTTAATAAACATCCTCTAAAATTCACCCGGACTTCTGCTGTGAAATTTTTCCTATATGTCAAGAACCCACACACTACCGTTGGCCCTAGGTCAGGGACAGGTCCCCTTTCCAGTAATAGTACGAAGTGAAAGAAGCCAGACACAAAAGACTTAGTGTCATATGATTCTATTTACAGAAAATGTTTATACAAAGCAAATTTGTAGACTCAAAAGCGGATCATTGGGAGCCTAGGGCTTAGGATGGGGCAGGATTAACTAACTGTGAACAGGGAAGTTTTGGAGATGATGGATGTGTTCTAAATCTGGATTGAATTTTACACATATAAAGAGTGAGGGGTTTTGTTTTTTTGGCTTACTATACTTAAATGTTTAAGGTTTGACCAAAATTGCTTGGACCATATTGAAGTTCTAAAAATTATTTTTGAAATATAAGATTATTTTTAAATTATTTTTTATATTCACTTATTTTTAAGCAAAAAAGGGGAGTTTATTTATTTATTAGTTATTTTTATTTTTTTAAATTCTTTATTGTTGAAAGTATTAAATATACTTTGTCTTTTTCCCCATTGTCTTCTCCCAGCCAGCCTCCATCCCTAACCCAGGCCTTCACCCTTTTATTGTCTGTGTCCATTAGTTATGCTTATGTGCATACAAGTTCTTTGGTTGATCTCTTACATACTCACACACACACACCTCACCCACCCTCCCCTGCCTTCCCTCTGAGGTTTGACAGTCTGTTTGATGATTCTTTATATATTTTTTCATCAGTTTATGTTGCCAATGCACTCCCCATTAAAATGTCAATGGCATATTTCATAGACCTAAAACAAACTCTGCAAAAAAGTATGTGGAATAAAAAAAGACCCCGAATACCACAATGTTGAAGAAATCACAATACCAAATATCAAGCTATATTACAAAGCCACTGTTCTCAAAACAGCCTGGTACTGGCACAGGAACAGACATAGACTAATGGAACAGGACAGAGAACCCAGAAATCAACCCAAGCCACTATGCTCAATTAACATTTGACAAAGGAGGCAAGAGCATACAATGGCGTCAAGTCAGTGTCTTCAATAAATCGTGTTGGAAAAATTGGACAGATACATGCAAAACAATGAAATTAGACCATCAACTTACATCATACACAAGAAAATACTCAAAATAGATAAAGGACTTAAATGTAAGATGAGAAACAAAAAGAAGCTTAGAAGAATCCATAGGCAGCAAAATATCAGACATATCTCATAGCAATATCTTTACTGATACAGCTTCTAGGACAATGGAAACTAAGGAGAAAATAAACAAATGGGGCTACATCAAAATAAAAAGCTTCTGCACAGCAAAAGAAACCATCAACAAAACAACAAGAAAGCCCACTGCATGGGAGGACATATTAGCCAATGCTATCTCAGATAAGGATTTAATTTCCAAAATTTACAAGGAACTCATACAACTTAACAAAAGGAAGATAAGCAATTCAATAATAAAAACAAAATGGGCAAAGGACCTAATAGACACTTCTCCAAAGTGGGCATACATATGGCTAAGAGGCATATGAAAAAATGCTCTAAGTCACTAATCATCCAAGAGGCGCAAATCAAAACCACAATATAGTATTACTAGTGGGGGAAGGGGAGGGCATGTAATAAGAATAGAACCACAGTTGTCTGATGATATTCACCTTACTAATGATAAATGAGAAGTTTTCTTCAGGACCCTGGAAACTGGAGGATGAAACAGGCCTGTAAAAGATGAGACATCTCAGAGCCCACACACCTCCGAGTCCATCTGTTCCCATCACTGAAAGAAAAGAAAAATATTTTGAGAACAGAACCTGACCCCTGACCTTGACCCCTTCCAGGAGTTTTCCTCAGGAATGCTGACCACTCTCCGGTCCTAGGAATGGGCTGAACTATTTGTAACCACCTTGTTATCACACTTGGAGCTTCTGAAAGCCAGACTGCAGACTCTCCCCGCCCCTGTCCATGTTAGATTTGTGGCTCACAGCTGCATGTACCTATCTTCTCCCTTGTGTGTATATAATCAGCTAATTGGCAAGGGGCAGTCAGAGCAGATCTTTGTGGGTGACCAACTACTCTCCCATACTGCCAGCATTAGTGGAATTGAAGCATCCATCTTATATAAAAACTGCTGTTTAAAATTTTAATTCTGCTATTTGGCTTTTGTAAATGTTTGCTTGCTTAGATAATAAGTAAAATAAGAATACCCCCATTCCAGAGAGGCCATAAACCTTCCTCAGGTGAAGTTATCAGGGCTGGCGCCAGGTCAGGTTTTTGGTTGAGGTCTCAAAGCTCCAGCACATAGGGCTCTTTAAGAACTTGCAAAGGGAAACAGAAAAATCCTTATTTGGGAGATAAAGAGCTGGAAAAAGTATAAATAGGGAAGCTTCCTCCATGTTTCTTTGCCCAGAATTTGAAAGACATTGTTCTCTGGGCCCTCACGGAATAATAATGAAGTATGACTCCATTTCCTTAAGCATTGCTTGGTTTTTCTCCGGTCTTAGGCAATGGAGTAAATGCTCATATATGACTCAACCCATCTCTGCTTCATTGGCTCAAGTAGTGACAGGTGGCTTTGGACCCTTTGGTTGTCTGGTTACATCACTTCACACCTGTCAGAATGTCTATCATCAGTAAATCAACAAATAACAAATACTGGCGAGGATGTGGAGAAAAGGAAACCCTCCTATACAGCTGATGGGAATGCAGACTGGTGCAGCCACTTAGTTCTATTGTGAAATTTTTCCTTTATGATGTCAAGAACCCACACACATATTGTGTAGAACTGTATGAAGTTTCCTCAAAAACTTAAAAGTGTAACTCCCATTTGACCCAGTAGTCCCACTTCTAGGAATATATCCCAAGAAACCAAAAAACACCAATCAGAAAGGAAATATGCACCCAATGTTCATAGCAGCAGATTTTACCATAGCTAAAATTTGGAAACAGCATAAGTGCCCATCAGCAGATGAGTGGATTAGAAAACTATGGTACATCTACAAAATGTAATGCTACTCTGCTGTTAAACAAACAAACAAACAAACAACAACAAGAACTCTTACCATTTGCAACAACTTGGATGGACTTGGAGAGCATTATGCTAAGTGAAATAAGCCAGTCAGAGAAAGATAAATATCACATGATCCCACTTATTTGTGAAATATAATGAACAAGAGTGAGTTTTGGGTAGCAGGTTGAGAATGAGGCGGTATCTGGCTGTGTGTGGGGGTTTCCCTGAGAGGGTCGAAGCTGAGACCCCAGTCCAGAGCACCAGAGCCAAGAACAGCAGTCCACGTAACGCCTGCTGTGAAAGTCTGTGGTGGGACTTCCTGCTGCTGGGGAGACCAGAGCCAGTTGGAGATAAAGCCACAGGTTTTTTGTTTTGTTTTCTTAATCCACAGCACAGGATTTTTGTGGAGGGAGGAGGGAGGTGCAGACTGGAGTGGCCTGAGGAAATGATGTATCCCCCTCAAAAAAAAAAAAAAAAAAAATCCCTGAACCGTCATATTTCTTGAAAGGCGCAGACCCCTTCCTGAAGCCACAGCTCAGGAAAAGGCAAATCCCCTGCCCTAAGGGATACAGCTGGCCACACTCTCAGGAAGCCTGCTTGCCACACCCTGCATTTCCACCCCTGCAGAGGATACAGCACAAAAGCCTAAGGCTACTGGTTAAAGTAGGATCATGGAGTGCCAGTACCTGGCTTGGGGTGGGGTCAGCAGCCCCACTGTCCCAGGAACCTGATTGGGACAGCTCTCCTCACGGAAGAGCTGATAGAAACTCCTGGTTTCCAACAGATTCTATTGGACTGCACATAGGTTCTCTGCCCAGCTGAGACAGAGAATATTCTGGGACTCTCTCAGAGGAGTAATGCTGGAATGAGGAAACACACCCACCACTTTGCAGAAATCTGAACACCACCTGACTCCCATGGGAAACCCAGAGGTCTTATACTACTGATTCTGCTTAAAGCCCTTTCAGAAACAGCCTTTTCAGACTGCGACTGGCAGCTGCTGGCAAGTGCAAGTGAAGGCTGGCAGAAGCAGACCTTGGGGAAGTTTGCTGACTTGTGCCTGGGCCCATGCTGTTAAACTGTCCTGAAAGGGCAGGTTTGGCCCTTTCCACCTGCAGCCAAGTCCTATAGAGACAGACAGACTGTGAGTCACTTGGAGCTTTAAACCAGTTGCTGAGAGCCAAATGTGGACAGCTTCTGAGGAAGCTAGCACCAAAGTACCTTCTGGGAGGCACAGAAACGGCAGACAAAATAAGTCAGCCACAGTCAACATAAGAGCAGATCCAAAGGGAGCTCCCAGCAGGCACTTAACCTCTGCTGAGATGAACTCTACTTCACTTTTTGTTGTTTTTTAAAAATTATCTTCTTTATTTTTCTTGTGTATTGCTTTCTTATTATTCTTTCTCTCTTTTATCTTTCATACCTTTAATATCCCTCTATCCTTTTTTACTCTGTTTTTTTTCTCTTCTTTCTCCTGTTTTCTTTTTTTCCCTTTTCTTATTATTTGTCTTTTTTCTTCCTTTTCTCTTTTCCCTTTTTATAACCTTTTCTTCCTCTTTTCTTTTATGCCATTTCCCTTCCCCTCTACTTTATTCTTATTTTCTTTTTTTCCCTCTTCTGTCCTTTCATATTTTTCTTTCCCCCTTTTCCCTCCTCCTATATTTTCTTTATCATTCTTGTTCTCTTTTCTAATTCTATTTTCTTTTGTGGTTGCTTTTGTGGTTGTTGTAGCAGGAGGTATTTTATCTGTTTTTGTTTTATTTCTTGTTTTGTTCTGTCAGCACCTGTACAACAGCTCACATAACATACTCTGGGATGAGCCTCATAGTCAGCCAGGCTGAGAGAATACATGATCAGGACAATCATGACCAAATTATAACAGGAGAGCCCAAATACTTCACACAAGGGACATTTTTAGAGCATCTATCTGAGGACATCAAAGAGACAACACTGCTGGGTCCCCTAGAACACATTTACCACATAAGGCCAACCCACAAAGGCTGGGAGACATAGAAGTCTGATCTAATACATAGAAACAAATACAAAGGGTCAGCAAAAATATGGAGAAAAAAAAAAAACAGCTCACAAATGAAAGAAAAGGAGGAATTTTCAGAAAAAGAGATAAACGAAATGGAGGCAAGCGATTTATCAGATATAGAGTCCAAAGTTATAAGAATACTCAAGGAACTTAGTGGCAATTATAAGGAACTTGTAAAAACACTACAAAGAAAAAAATTATAGGCCAATATTCCTGATGAACATAGATGGCAAAATCCTCAACAAAATATTAACAAGTCAGATTGAGCAGTACATTAAAAGATCATACAACATGACCAAGTAGGATTTATTCAGGGATGCAAGGATAGGTCAATATTTACAAATCAATAAACATGATGCACCACATAAACAAATGAAGAATCAATACCATGGGATCATATTAATACATGTCAAAAAAACACTTGACAAAATCCAGCAACCATTTATGATAAAAACTCTCAGCAAAGTGGGAATAGAGGTATCTTACCTCAACTTAATAAAGGCTATACATGACAAACTTGTAGCCAACATCATACTCAATGGTTAAAAATGGGATCAAAGACAGAAATGTCCATTGTCACTTCTCTTATTTAACATAGTACTGGAAATCCTAGCCACGGTGATGACATAAGAAGAAGAAATGAAAGGCATCCAAATTGGAAACAAGGAAGTAAAACTCTCATTATTTGCTGATGACATGATATTGTACATAGAAAACCCTAAATACTCCACCAAAAGCCTCATAGGTTTATTAAATGAATTTGACAATACAGCAGGATACAAAATTAATACCCAGAAATTAATGGCATTTTTATAATGAATTTCCAGGAAGGAAAACTAAAAACAAACAAACAATCCCATTTATCATTGCAACAAAAAAATTATACTTAGGGACAAACTTAACCAAGAAGGTAAAAGACTTGTACTTGGAAAATTGTAGGATGTTGAAAAAAGAGATAGGGAAAGAATATACTGTGTTCATAGATTAGTATAATTAACATCATTAAAATGTCCATACTACCAAAATCAATCTACAGATTTAATTCAATCTTTATAAAATACCAATGGCATATTTCACAGATCTAGAAAAAACACTCCAAAAATTTATACATAACAAGAAATAGACCCCAAATAGCCTCAGCAATCTTAAGAAAGAACGAAGTTGGAAGGATCACAGAACCAAACTCTATTACAAAGCAATTGTAATCACAACAGCCTGGTACTGACACAAACACACACAAAAAAGGCATATATACCAGTGGAACAGAACAGAGACCTCAGAGATTAACCTATGCCAATAAGGTCAATTAATATTTGACAAAGGAGGTAAGAAAATACAGTGGAGTCAAGACAGTCTTTTTAATAAATGATTTTTGGAATATTAGACATGTACATGTACAAGAATGAAACTAGACCATCATCTTACACCATACACAGACTAAATTCAAAATGGAAAAAGACCTAAATATAAGTCATGAAACCATAAAACTCCTAGCTGAAAACATAGTAAGAAGTCATGTAGCAGTATTTTACTGACATGTTGCCTAGAACAAGGGAAACAATGGAAAAAATAAACAAATGGAACTTCATCAAACTAAAAATCTTCTGCAGAGCAAAAGAAATCACCAACAAAATGAAAAGTGAACTCATTACATGGGAGAACATATTCACCAATAGTGCTTCCAGTAAGGGGTTAATTTACAAAATATACAAAGAACTCATACAATTCAACAATTCAATCCAGGAAGATAAACAATCCAATTAAAAAATAGACAAAGAACCCAATAAAGACTTCTGCAATGAGGACTACAGACAGATGAGCAAAATCATTGTAGAGATGCAAATTCACACCTGTCAGAATGTTTACCATCAATAAATGAAGAAACAAGTGCTGGTAAGGATGTAGAGAAAAGGGAAACCTAGGATACTACTGGTGGGAATGCACACTGGTGAAGCCTCTGTGAAAAACAGTATGGAGTTTTCTCATAAAATTGAAACTGAAACTTCCTTTTGACCCATAGAACCCACTTTTGAGAATATATTCTAAGAATCCCAAAATACCAATCAGAGAATCCTGACACACCAATCAGAAGGAATATATTCACCCCACTTTGCTCATAGCAGCACAATTTACAATAGCCAAGATTTGGAAACACTCCACATGCCCATCAGTAGATGAGTGTATAAAAATTGTGCTACATCTACACAATAGAATACTATGGCTCAGTGGATAGAGTGTAGGCCTGGTACTGAAGGGTCCTGAGTTTGATTTCCATCAAGAACATGTACTTTAGTTGCAGGCTCATGTGCGTGAGGCAGCCAATCAATGTGTTCCTCAAACACAGATATTTTTCTCTGTCTTACTCACTCCCTTCGACTCTTTCTAAAAATCAATGAAAGAATATCCTCCAGTGAAGATTAATAAAAGAAAAGAAAAATAAAAAAGAAGGATTTCTTACTTTCTGAAACATGGAGGGACCTGGATAGTATTATGCTAAGTGAAATAAGCCAGTCACAGAAAGACAAGTATCACATGATCTCATTCATATGTGGAATCTAGTGAGCAAAATAAACTGATGAACAAAATAGATCCAGAGACACAGAAGCATGGAACAATCTGATGAGTCTCAGAGAAAAGAAGGGGAGTTAAGGGGTTGAAAGAGATTAATCAGAGAACTTGTATGCATATATGCACAACCCATAACAGACAATAATGTGGTGAAGGTTCGGGGAGGGGGGTTGGGTTGGAGGAGGTTAATGGGGAGAAAGGAGGGATATCTGTAATACTTTCAACAATAAAGATAAGTTTAAAAAATAAGTAAATTGTACCAATGTATGCCAGGTGCAGTTACATATACATTACTTATATAAACTCATTTAATACTCATAAAGAATAAAAAAAAGAAAGAAAGGAAAGAAGGAAGAAAGGAAAGCAGGAAGGAAGAAAGAAAGAAAAAGGGAGAAGGAGCTCTTACTTTTTGAGAGAGCATGGCTGGACCTGGAGATAATTATGATAAACGAAATAAGCCAGTTAGAAAAAAACAACAATCACATGATCTCAGAATCTAATGAACAAAATAAACTGACAAAATATGTCCGAGGTATGGGTGCATGGAACAAAATAAGAGATCTCAATGGGAGGTTGGGGTGGGAGGTACCAGAAGAGATGAACATATAGGCATGTATATATAACCCATATACACAGACAATAGTATGGGGAAGACCTGGGGTGAGATGGGTTTTGGGTGGAGGGGGGCAAAAAGGGAGAAAATGGGAGACATATGTAATACTGCCAACAACTTTTAAAGAAGAATGAGTTTTGTAGTGAATGTCATACCTCAAAACAATCTTTTAAAAATAGCAGTCTTTCAAGCAAGACAAAATCCCAAAGACATATCAGGAAATATATTTGAATAAAAAATTTCTTGGCATGGAGAAAATAAAATTAAAAGAAATACATAAAGCTCAGGAAAAAAAATGCAACCTGAAGGCAGACATTGGGCCTTTTTTATTATGTAAAATATCTACCAGGTCAAAAATTAAATTAACAAAAGAGCAATGAAAAATGGGGCAGTGCATACAGATTATTTACAGATGAGAACATACCAATGGTCAATAAAAATAAAATATTTATTGAAACTCACCAATAACCTGAAAAATGCAGATTCACAAAACAACCTCCAAATTAGATTTATAAGAACCTGTGGATTCTCTCAGATCTTGTGAGGATGGTGAATAGGTGGCATCTTGGCAGTAACTGTTATAATTAAAAATGCAAATGCCACATGACTAACAACGAACATTCATTTCCAGATATCTACATTAAAGAAACAATGAGCCCCTGCAGACATAAACTTGAATTTTTGTTGTACCACATTTTGGAATAATGAAAACATTTTCAAATTCTAAAAGAAAAATGAATACATTTGTCTTGATTTGTACATCAAGACTACAAAGCACATAAAAGTACAGCGTGCTGCTAGATGGCACTTGGTGTTGTGGCTGGAGAGATGAGCATACATTGGTGCACCCCTCCAGATAGTTTGGATAATCCAATGCTCCACCCCAGGTGTTTACAGCCTCGATCACTTCCCACATTCATGCCCAAGATAACATATACCAATGTGATAGAAGAGGAAAGAAGCAGTCTGAATTTTCAGATAGAAAAAGGATAAATTGTGATATGGTCATGCATAACAAAAATACACAGAGCTTTAAATAAATTGCTTAGCACTTCCAACGTGGTGAGGAAAAAAGCAAATCATAGTGCTAGCTAGGATGAAAAAAATTACAAGGGCAATCATTGCCACCGTAAGAATAAGAAAAAATGGTAAACTGGAAAAATATTGTTTTTAAAGACTTAAAAATTCTACAGATGCAAAGAAGCCTAACAATGCCAAATTCTGGAGGTGAACACCTTCTGCTTAGGTGAACAGGGACAGTGCTCCTTTCATTCCCTGGGTCATTGGCTGAGAATCAGCATGGGTACACATTGGCCTGGCACAGAAAGTAAGATGATGGATGAGGAAAAACCAACTAAGTTTAAGTAATCCTGTGGGTGCCCTTCTTGGTTTGGCCCAATGGATGGAGCATTGGTTCATGGACTGAAGAGTCCTGAGTTCGATTCTGGTGAAGGGCACAGGCTTCTTGCAGGAGGCAACCAATTGATGTGTCTCTCTCTCACATTGACGTTTCTCTCTGTCTTTCTCCCTCCAACTCACACTCTCTCTAAAAATGAATGGAAAAATGTTCTCAGGTGAGGATTAAATAAATAAATAAATAAATAACCCCGTGGGCTTGTGTGATGGATTGGAGTCTATAGAGCTGTGAAATATATATATATATATATATATTTTTTTTTTTTAAAAGCCTAAGTGACCATTCAACCTTTCAACCCTTTGACTGTTCAACCAGTAGCTATGACACACACTAACCACCAGGGGGCAGATGCTCAACACACAGGCATGGAAACATGGAACAGACTGATGAATCTCAGAGGGAAGTAGGGAGGGGAAAAAGGTGAGAAGAGATTAACCAAAGATCTTATATGCATACTAGAGGCCTGGTGTATGAAATTTGTGCACTTGGGGGAGAAGTCCCTCAGCTTAGCCTGCACACTCCTGAAGTCCAGGAGCCCTGTGGGAATGTCCAACTGATATTTTAGTGGGCCTAAGCCATCAGACAGACATCCTTAGCATTGACATAGAGCAGGGAGAGGCTCCCACCACTGCCACTGTGTCGCCAGTCATGAGCCCAGCTTCTAACTGAGCAGTGCTCCCCCTGTGGGAGAACACTAACCACAAGGGGGCAGCTCCTGCATTGATTGTATGGTGGTCAGCACACATCATAGTGACCAGTCATTCCACCATTCAATCATTTGCATATTAGCCTTTTATTATGTAGGACTAGAGGCCCAGTGCAGTTGTGCACCAGCAGGGTACCTCAGCCTGGCCTGTGGGGATTGGTCCAAAACTGGCAGTCCAACATCCCCTGAGGGGTTCTGGATTGCAAGAGCTTACAGGCCAGGCCAAGGGACCCCACTGGTGAACGAATCTGTGCACTGGGCCTCTAGTATAATATATGCAATTTTCCCAGCCAGCTAATTTTTCTCTCAGAACTTTTGCTGAGTCCATGGTAATATGAGAACTTGGGAGGTAGATAGAAGACAGAAAACCTCTCTATAGTTTTATGCAAACAAGCATCAGTAAGAAAGTCAAAGATACAAACAATACTTTCAATCACCTTGACCTAATTAACATTTAAAATTGACAAGTACATTGACTATACCCAATAACTACAGGATAAATGTATCTTTAAATTTCACAAAGAATATTCACAAAATAGACCATGTATTACGGTTGTAAAACAAGTCTCAATAAATTTTGCAGGATTAAAATCACACAGAATGCATTATTTGACGATTGTATTAAGTACAAATCAATAAGATTGAGACTACTAACTTTTTTAAATGAAATAATATGCTTCTAAATAATCCATGGTTTATCAAAGAACAATAAGATGAGAAAGTAAATATTTTACAATAAAGAAATATTTCAACAGATTTTCAAAATTTGAGATATTTAACCAAAGAAGTTAGTTATTAGAAATTTATAGATGTAAATGCTTATAACTTAAATCGAGAAATACGTAAAAATCATAGGTCAAACTTTGAATTAAAAAAAAAATCTATGAAAAGTGAATTTAACAAAAAATAGAAGAAAGGGCCAAAACTGGTTTGGCTCAGTGGATAGAGCATCTGCCTGCAGACTGAAGAGTCCCAGGTTTGATTCTGGTCAAGGGCATGTATCCTGGTTGTGGGCACATCCCCAATATGGGGCGTGCAGGAGGAGGCTAATCGATGTCTCTCTCACTGATGTTTCTAACTCTCTATCCCTCTCCCTTCCTCTCTGTAAAAAATCAATAAAATATATTTTTAAAAAATAGAAGAAAGGAAGTAATAAAGGTAAGAAAGGAAATTAATATAGATGCATAAAAATCAGAAAGGTTTTTGCTTTTCTTTTTCCTTTTTTTGAAAAACCATCTACATTGTAAATATTGAAGTCCTAAATTAGCCAAGGAAATTTTGGAAAATAAGGTCAAAACTGGAAGAAATTTAGTTAATAAAATATAAGGTAATAAAATTTTAATGTTAATTAACATTATTAGTATTCTCATATTAGTTAGCATCTTGCGGTATACTAGTAACATAGTGTGGAGTTGGCTCAAAGTAGACAAACTAGTTCCTACAAGGTTGATAAGAATGAAAAAAAATACAAATCACAAATTATTAACATATTGAGTGAAAAAGATCTTTCACTATGTTAACTAGTATACCGCAAGATGCTAACTTGAGAATACCAATATGAGAATACCAATAATGTTAATTAACATTAAAATTTTATTACCTTATACTAAATTTCTTCCAGTTTTGATCTTATTTTTCTTGGCTAATTTAGGACTTCAGTATTTACAATGTAGGTAGTTTTTCAAAAAAAGGAAAAAGAAGTGAAAAAGATTTTACAGGCATTAAAAGATACTAAGAATATTATAAAGATTTTGCATAAATAGATTGATATTTTAGTTGAAATTTCTTGAAAAACACTATCTCATTATCTATTCCTATGTAATAAGTTACCTAAAAAATTGATTGCTTAAAATGTAATGATTTTTTTTTTCATTTTCAGCAATTTAATGGTGTTTCACAGTTCTGAGAGTTGACTGAGCTCAGGGAGTGGTTCTCACTTCGTGTCCATCATGTGGTTGGAGTCACCTGATAGCTGGGGCTGGGTCCTCACTCAGGACACTGAGACATTCTCTCCCTCTGTATGCAGGTCAGTGCTCTAACATGGCTTCTGTGGTCCATGAAGCAATGACGAGAATATTAGAATATTAAATTTATATTAGCGATGGCTGGAGACATTCAAGAGAGAAAAGTAATACTTACCTGGCAGGGGAGATACCATGATCACGAAGGTGGTTTTCCCAGGGCGAGGCTTATCCATTGCACTCCGGATGTGCTGACCCCTGCGATTTCCCCAAATGTGGGAAACTCGACTGCATAATTTGTGGTAGTGTAAATAAAAAAAAAAAAAAAAGAGAGAAAAGTAAATCTGCAAGATTCTTTGTGCCCTAACTGGGAATCAAACCATGACCTCCTGGTTCATAGATTGATGCTCAACCACTGAGACATGCTGGCAAGATTCCTTTAGACCCACACTCAGACCTGTGTGGCATCATTTCCACCACGTCTAGTGGTCAGACTGAATGGGTGTGCAGGGGAGAATACAATCTACCTTTCCATGAAATGAATGGTAAATAATTTACACCTCTCTTTACTCTGTCTCACACAATTCACAAAAACTGACTCAAAAATAGGCAATTTTATAGTAACTATTAATAGAAACATCTCTCAGTGGGAATTCAAGGTCCTGTTTGCTTCAATGTTGAATTTACTAGATCTTTTTACCCCATCTGGAATTGGATTTTATTGATGATTTTGAGTAGATAACACAGTAAGTTTTCTCAAGAGGACATTCCAGTGACTTAGCAACATTGCTTGTAAGGACCGCATTCCTCCCATTGCAAGACAGTGCTACCCTCAACCACAGCACTGTATTTGGAAGGGATCTGTTTCTGAAATTTTGTTCTGTTGGCTAGTTTGTCTACTTTGAGCCAACTCCACACTATGTTAACTAGTATACCACAAGATGCTAACTAATATGACCAATATCAATAATGTTAATTAACATTAACATTTTGTTAATTTATACCTAATTTCTTCCAGTTATGTGCTTATTTTTCAACATTTTCTTGGCTAATTTAGCACATCAGTATTTACATATGATTATGAATTTTAAATTTAGCTTGAGCCCTTCCCCCCAAAAAACACCACACAAAACCCCAAACAAACCAGAAGAAACAAGAATAAAACAAGCAAACAAAAATTCTTGCCATGATTATCAATGATATTTTTACTGAATATAGATCAATTTGGAGACAACTGACATCTTTAAAATATTTACTCTTATACTCTTCAAATTGTGTCATTTTTGTAGCTGCATAAATTTCTCCCAATGCTGTCATCTAGTTTTCAGTATAGAAATCTTGTTTGTCTTTTAGATTTAAACTTGAATTCATCAAGTTTGCAGAATCCAAGATCCATGAACAAATTCTATTTGTGTTTCTGCATATGGCAATGAAGACATAAAACAAAAGTTAAAAATTCAATATCATTTATCATCACTAAAAAGAAAAAGAAAATGCAAATATAATTCTATTAAAACACATATAGGACTTGTATCCCAAAATGCTGATGAAAGTAATCAAAAATCTAAATAAATGGAGAGACTTACCATATTCATCAGCTGGAAAATAGTAAATATGTCACTTATTTCCTGATGTCACTTACCCTACTTTAATACAATTTTAATCCAAATCCCAGCAATAATTTTAATAGCTATGACAAAGTTATTCTAAAATTTATAGGAAATAATCAAGACTGATGGGTATTGTAGAGGAATGGACAAAGACTGATGGAGCAGAATAGAGAATCCAGAAACAGACCCTTGCCTAGTCATCTTTTTTTTAACCCTCTCCCAACAATATTTTTCCCATTGATTCTTTTTTTTAAATATGTTTTATTGATTTTTTTTTTAACAGAGAGGAAGGGAGAAGGATAGAGAGTTAGAAACATCGATGGGAGAGAATCATCGATCAGCTGCCTCCTGCACATCTCCCATGTGTCTGCAACCAAGGTACATGCCCTTGACTGGAATCGAACCTGGAACCTTTCAGTCTACAGGCTGATGCTCTATCCACTGAGCCAAACCGGTTAGGGCTCCCATTGATTCTTTAGAGAGATTGGGAGAGAGGGGGAGAGATAGAGAGAGAGAGAGACAGGAAGCTAATGTGAGAGAGACATATTGATTGGTTGCCTCCCACACACATCTCACGGGGAGCTAGGGATCGAGCCTGCAACCAAGGTAAATGCTTCTGACTAGAATCAAAACTGAGACACTGCAGTCCATGGGCTGACACTCTAACCACTGGGACACTGGTAGGGAATGCCAAGTTTGACAAAGGTGCAAAGCAATTGAATGGAGGATGGATGATCTTTTCAAACAATGGAGCTGGAGGAAGTGAATATCTATGGGTGAGGAGGAGAGGGGAGGGAGGAGAGTTGAGCAGGGAAGGAGGCTGCTCTAGCTATGGAGTGCCCTTCTTTCTCTATGTCTCATTCCTTCACTGATAAACTCTCCTTCACTTTAAACTAAAAAAAAAATAAATAAAAGAAAGAAAGAAAGAAAGAGGAAAGAAAAAGAAATGAGATAAATTCTCACACATTTAAAAAAATTCACTCAAATTAGATCAAAAATATTTTTTTATCCTCACCTGAGGATATATTGATTTTAGAGAGTGAAAGGAAGAGACAGAGAGAAACATTGATGTGAGAGAGAAACATTAATCGGTTGCCTCCCAAACAACCTCCCTGCCCAACTAGGGATTAAACCCAAACTTTTTTGGTGTGTGGGATGATCTCCAACTGTGTCAGTGGAAGTGGGGTTCTTGGGTTCTCCTGGAATAAGCATTTCTGGAGGTCCCCAGGGGAGCATGAGATATAATAGAAAGCTTTATTTTCATGGAATTATATTCCTGGGTTTCCAAAGTCTCACTTCCTTTTGGCCTTTCCTTTGCTCCTTTTCTTTTGCTTTTTAAATAATTAGCTAATTACAATGGAATCACAACCACCTGAGCCACTTGACCAGGGCTAGGTCAAAAATTTAAATGTAAAATATAAAAATTTTAGAAGAAAATATAGGAAACCTTTGGGACCTAGGGCTAGGTAAAGACTTTTTAGATGTGACACTAAAGCATAATTCATAAAAGGAAAACATCAGTAAATGGGGCTTTATTAAGATTGAAAATGTTATGCAAAAATTCTGTTAAGAGGATGAAAACTTAACCTATAGACAGAGAAAATATTTGCACTCCCCAAATATTACAAAGGGCATGCATCTAGAATATATAAAGGCCTCTCCTAACTGCACATTAAAAACACCCAAGGTCAAAATGGGCATAAGACACGAAGATAAGCACACGTGGAATGATGTCAACAGCAGCGGCCATGAGGGAAATGCAGAATGATGATTCACCACTGTGAAAACAGCCAAAACACTAAGTGCAGACAATACACAATGCTGGTGAGAAACAGAATCTTCATGCCTCAGGGTGGGAACGTAGAGCAGTGTAATACCTCTGGAAAAAGAGTTTGTCAGTTTCTTAAAAAACGAAACATACACTTCCCATATGACCCAGTCATCACACTTCAGTACATTAATGCCAGAGTCATGGAAACTCAACGTTCACACAGTAACATTACATGAATGGTCACAGAAGCTTTATTTGTAACAGCCTCAGAGAAGAAACAGCAGCAGTGCCCTTCAGTAGGTAGACAAACTGTGGTGCAGCCATAGTGTGGGACACTACTCGGCAGTAAAAGGGAACCAACTGTCAATACACACAAACTTGAATCCCTCTGGAGGGCGCCATGCAAAGTGAGATAAGCCAGATCCAGAAAGTCACATACTGTCTGATTCCATTTACCTGCCGCTCTCAAATTCACAAAATTATAGACATGGAGACCAGGTCAGTGGAAGTCAGATGTCAGAGGATAATGTCTGAAGGGAAGTGGTGTAACTCTGAAGGGAGGCATGAGGGAGAGCTCTGTGGTAATGGAACATTTCTGTGTTTGATTCTGTTGGTGGTCACACAAATCTAAAATACGATAAAATAAAGCAATAGAACTGTAGGCACACAATGTTCCAATATCAGTTTCCTCGTTTTGATATTGTGCTACAGTTTCTTAAAATATAACCATTTGGGGAAATAGTGAAAGGGTACACAGCATCTCTATGTACTGTCTTTTCAACTTCCTGTGAATCTATAATTAGTTCAAATAAAAAGTTTTTAAAAATTAGCTTTCTAGCTAAAATTCAGAACACTCAAAATACCAAATATTAGCAAGGGACTCATTCATTTGTGCTGGGAATGGAAAGTAGTACAGTCACTTAGCAAGATACTGGTGCTTCTTACAAAACTGAACAGACTCTTACCATTGATCCAGTGTCACAGTCTCAGGGATTCACTCAAATGAGTTGAAAAGTTTGTCCCCACAAAACTCTGCACATAAATGTTTACAGCAGCTTCATTTACAATGACCAAGTCTTGAAATAACAAAAATGTCATTCAATAGATGAATAGGTAAATAAGTTGTGGTACATTCACGCAATTAAGTATTAGGTAGTGATAAAAAGAAATAAGTTTTAAGCTATGAAAAAAATATGGAAAAACCTTAAATAGATATTGCTAAGTGAGAGGATTATCTCTCTACTCCACCCCATCTTCTCCTCACACTTTCTCACCTCTATTATCAGAGGCCAAACCATAGACATTGAGACCCACTCTACTGAGGATCCAGATGTTTCATTGACTTGGAGGTTTAAGAACCAAAACCAAATTCTGAACTGGTTGCTCAGAAGAGATCTCCCAATAAACCTTCCTCGAGAGTTTTCCAGATGAGGACTGGACCCCAGCAACTGGATTGCTTACAGAACCTCTGAATGAGACCATACCCTAACGAACCTGGGTTTTGATTACAGAGAATGAAGGGATCATATATATTCCCCAGCCCCTGTGAAAAACTGACTCAGACACCAAAAACTCCACCTATACTCAGCCAATAGTTTATTGTATTTAGAAAAACCCAATCACAATTTGAAATCCCAAGCAAGAAATATACAGGAGATGTTTTCATAGCAAAGAAAGGATCTTATGGCCTATTGCAGGGGCATCACGTGCTGATAGTAAAAAAGATAATGGGAAATGGAGGGGAAACAGATATAGAAAGGGGCAATGCACAAGGCAGCCCAACTAGATCCTGGAATATGGAGAGACTGAGACAGCATCACCACTCTTAGACGAACTTAGGGGCTGAAAGTGCTGAAGAGTGGTTGTCCTCACTGAGGTGATCAACTAGAGAAGTGTCAGGTCTGTAAAGATATTAAAGTAGAAATCTCTTCATTAATCTTCTCCTGAAGAAAGTCCATCCCCTGTAGGAGGACACACATAGTTTTTAAAAAGTTTAAGATGAATATTTGAGCACTTACCTTCAGATTCCTTCCCCTTTTCTCTTAGTCCTTTGACTATGAAAAAGTCTCTTAATATTTATCCGACCTCTAGTAAATACTATTTTTCCAACGTGAACTGTATGAATGAGCAAACCATGCTTTACCTTCTCTTAGAACCCTGATACCACTTTTCAGAGTGGAGGACAAAAACAGACATTGGCATTCATACAGGAAGTCCACACTGACCCCAAAAGAGCCAAGCTGTGGAAATGCTTTATTCCTGATGGCCTGCCTCAGAAAATGTAAGCTGGGGCTTGTTCAAATCTTGAAGGTAACCTTCCTAGACCACTGGGCCTCATATTCTAATGTAAAATGGTAGTGTTAGGTCTGGATATAATTCCCAAGACTGAATGTCTAGGTCAGGGGTAGGGACCATCTGGCCTGTAGGCTATACAAGGTCCACAAAATCATTTGGTCTGGCCCTGCCAAGGAATTAGGAGTGAGTTTATTAAGTGTTTGACCAAATATAGCAGGCTGGTTTTTAAGTTGATAGTTTTGTATGGCCTGCAGATGATGTTATAAATATCCAAATGGCCAACCTTGAAGCTTTGGGATATCACACAATGCTTATGTCTGATTCTGTCCTAGCAAAGGTAAGTCAAAAGGTATGACTTTCCCCATCCTTTTCCCTTAAAAGCATCACATGTCCTTTTCCCAACTTTGTTTCCTTTTCTTGATAACCCCAGACATGTCTTCCTCTGAACACACCAAACCCACCAGCAAGTGCCTCACAGCGGCCCTCGGCGTTCAGCAGCATGGCCCTTACGCACGCCCTTGATGATGAGGATGGTCCCGACAATGATGCCCACCAGACCCACAACCAGGCCCAGGCCACACACCACATTCTCTGTTGTCTCTGGGAGGGGGGTTTGTGCTTCAAACTCTGGGTAAATATAAAACAAAGTACAGAGATAATGAATGTGGTACTAAGTCAAAACAATAGTTATTAATCAACCAAAGAAAATGAAGATACAATGATACATTAAGGGAATTATAAGTTAGAAAGCGAGGAACGCTGGATAACGGGAGAAAACAAGACCAGGAATTTTAGTAATTGTTATGAAAAAGTGCAGTGCCTCTGAGTTCCAAAGGACCAGATACATGCATCACAGAAGGAAACACAAAAAAATAAAGGAGGTTGATCCATACCCCAGTGCTTGATAAGAGGCTCCTCCAGACCCCAGTGCTCCACCTTGCAGTCATAGACATCCTCGTTTGAGGGCAGGAAGGGGAGATAGTAGAACTTGCGGAAAAGGTGGTCCTGCCTGGGCAAGAAGACTGTCTCTGACACTCCGGTTGTGACAGGTTTCCCATTTTGAAACCATGTGACGTTGACCACAGGTGGGGAGAACTTGTCAATAAAACAGATGAGGATATTGGGCTCTCCCAGTTCCACAGGTTTGTTCGGGAACACAGTCATCTCTGGAGGTACTGGGAGACATGTGACAGAAATTAGCCTTCCTTTATTAGGCTTGGTCCTGCCCACTCTCTCTCTAAAACTGAAAAGAAGTTGATATTGTGCTCTGAGAATATTTGCCACAGACTTAGATACCTATCTCTGACATGTTAACCCATAAACTGTAACCTCTATTGAGGTATAAGGTATCCAAGGACTTCTTTCCTGGCTCTCCAAACATAGATTCAGAGCAATAACTTTTTGAATGACAGTGGATGACAGAGACAAGATGTGAGATTATCAGGAAATGAAAAGCCCTATGAAGTTGTTGGGCCTGTAGCATGAGAATTTAGGACTTGATATGGCAAGGTTGGGCCCCTGGAAGAGGATATCATTCACAATGATACAACAAAAAGAGCTGAAGCATCTACTTTAAAGCTATGATCCCCACACGTAGGAGTATAGCAGGCAGAAGTACCATTGGTGTTCGGGGTGTTATTGGAGCGCTTTATCATAATGCCCAGGTTGGCTTTGTCCACAGCGATATTGGCCAATGCACCCTGAGCCTCAAAGCTGGCAAAATTGCCAAATTCTTTAAGCCGCCAGACTGTTTCCTGCTTTTGTATATCCACGTGGAAAATCTCATCACCATCAAAGTCAAACATGAACTCGCCTGATGAGTCAGGGACCATGAAGAACTCAGCCTGGATGATCACATGATCCTCTGAAAAGGTAGAAAAGAGAGTTAGGGTTGGAACAAGCCAAGAGATTTGAGGAACCCAGGTTATGAGACACACATGTGGAAGGGGGTGGTGCAAGGGGTAGGCCAAGAGGAGTGAAGCCGTGATAGAGAGTAGGATGAGTGGGCAGGTGAGGCTGGGTGAAGCATATTGGTGTTGAGCAGAGATTGGAGGGAGAATTAGGGGCATGTTAGAGAGGGTGGACTGAAGGAAATGGATCGAAAAGCCTGAATCTTGTGAAGCTGTGCATTGCCTCCAGGTCACTAGCTGAGGAATGATCCCACTTTAGAAATCCAGCAGCAGCTCCTAAAAGATTGGGTTCTGAACTCTGAAATAAAATTAAATTTAGAATTCTTATTCAGCTACTTACTTACATAGTTATCTTGAGCAGATTATTTCACCTCCTTTCATGTAAATTTTTAAATTATTTTCTTTTATGGTTTTGTTTCTTCCATGGGTTTGTTTTAAATTTAAACCAAATAAGTTAAGTACACTGAGTGGCCAGATTAGTATGATCTCTGAAAGCATAATAATCTGGCCACTCAGTATATATATTAGAGTTCTGGTGCATGAATTCATGAATGGGTGAGGTCTGGCCAGCCTGGACACGGGGAGGGGACATGGGCAGTAGGTTGGCCTGCCTGCTGGTTGAAGTCCTGGTCAAGAGGACAATTTGCATATTAGCCTTTTATTGTATAGGATATAGACTGAGTGGCCAGATTATTATGTGTTCAGAGATCATAATAATCTGGCCACTTAGTGTAATTTCTTAATGTATTATCAGGCCTATAACAAGCACTTTAGGGTTAGAAACTGGTTTTTATTTAAGGACTAGATCCCTGGAAAATAACACTGGGGCCTGAAGTACCTGGGAAATTAAGATTGAGGCCTTGTAGAGCACCCACTTTCCTGGATCCCACACCATGGCTACTCTGAGGGAAGAATTAAATTTGGCAATGAACCCTTATGTCTCAAAGATCCTTATATTGAGACTGTCATGGGGTCTATTCATATGGTTGATACTGAACCTAATTTATATCAAGGGCATAATCAATTTGAAATAAGAAAGTTAAAATTGGAGAGTATGCAGCCTTCATGGTATATGTAGAGGAGAGGGGGATTTTAAAGTCTGACTGTGTATAGCTACAGCCAGAGATTTACTTACCATTTGCAGCTATGTATGCATGTGTACACACACACACACACATACATATTCTAGTTGCCCCTTCCCAACCTAAAGGAAGAGCTTCTCTCTTTCCAGATATGTATCCCTATGTGTGGCTCTTTCTGGGGAATAGAAACTTACAGTTGCCATCATGGATATTGGAGCTGGTATATTCCTTTATTCCAGTGTGCCTGCCACCCTCTGCAGTGGTCGACTGGGTGAAAGGTATTTCTTCTCAATACATCTTCACTACAGCACAATGTCTGCTCAGGAGATGGCAGAGAACATCGGCTCTTCACCTCCTTACTCATTTTTCTACTCTCCTAGGAAAGTTGCTAAGTAGCAGTGATCAAAGATCATTGTAAGATTCAATAAGGAGGGCCTGTCACTATCCCAGGGGCAGTAAGTTAAATGCAGCTCATACCGGCACATCTGTCCTCCCCCTCCCTTGGGAAGACAATCCTTTCGGTGACTTTACTTTCTAGTGATCTTCAACAAAATGTCATTGCTCAAAATATTCTGACAGGATTCACATGCCAAAAAACAACTACCAGGTGTCCAGCTAAGAACGTCTCACATTTTCTCATTTAATCCTCACAGTATTGTGGGAGGTTTTCAATTTTACTAATTTTCTAGAAAGATAAATTAAAGCTAGAGAGCCAGCTTGCTAATGACCTATAGACAAGATTTCTTCCTCAAATTTGCCTTACCTCAAAGAAATATACAGCTCAGTTTTGCTCCTCTAAGCTAAATTTGACTTACTTCAAATTATGGTAAGAACTCTTCCATATTCAATGTATTATACTTTCAGATTTAGACCCACAGAATACCTATAAAACATTTCTTTCACTTCAAATAGCATCTTTTCACAATTTACAATGTTCTCAGAGTTTGTTCTTTCCAGTTATGCTTCTCTCAGCACTTACCTTTGATAGCCCATGATTCCTGAAGGCACACCAGGACAACTGTGATGAAAAATCCTAACGCTGGGTCTCCAATTATGGCCATTTTCTTCTTGGGTGCTTTGATGAGGGTCAGCAGAGCTCAAGAGTGGAGCTGAACAGATAGGAGTAAAATAGGGGAATGTAGTGTGAAATAGTGTCGGATTGATTAAAATTCAAATCAGTTGAGCTGCAGCCAATCAGCATAGTGTTCTAAGATGACACATCTGTTGCTAAGGAAAGCACTTTTGTAAAGGGTCTGGGAAAGGAGATAGGTAAAAGATAAAGTTCTTAAACAAATGAACACAAAACAACAAAAAATAAATTTTTGAGAATGTTAGGCAATCACTCACACTTTCCATACCAATCCAAGTTCTAGAAAGGGATATACCTAAAGCACATAGTGAGAGTATAATCAATAATAAACCTAAATCGAGAGTTAGTGGCAGATCACACATCTGTGCTGTGACAGCTGGGGAGCTTACAATTTTTTTAGTATTTTAAGAAGGTAAATTATCAGGCTAAGAAGAATCCCCAAATCTTGCAATTACTTAAGGAACTCCTCCCTCCCCTCCCCACTCCCCCTCCCCCTCCTCCTCCTCCTCCTCCTTTTTCTCTCCCCTCCTCTCCCCTCCTCCTCCTCCTCCTCCTTCTCCTGCTCCTCCTTCTTGTTAATCCTTACTGGAGGATACTTTTCCATTGATTTTTAGAGAGAGTGGGAAAGAGAGGGAAAGAGAGAGAGAAACATTGATGTGAGAGAAACACATTGACTGGTTATCTCCTGCACAAGGGAGGAACCTGCAACTAAGGTGTGTGCCCTTGACCAAAATTAAATCCGGAGCCCTTTGGTCTGCAAGTCAACACTCTATCCATTGAGCCAAACTGGCTAGGGTTTAAGGAGCTCTTATTGCTTCAGGCTTCTCCTTCAGTGCCCTAGACTCCAAGATGGCCAGCTCCTCAAGAGCTAGAATCCCTACCACTGTTCTATCCTTAGGGAACTCTGAAAGAGAAACTGAGTTTTAACACTCCCCAAAATGGAGGGGGTGGAAATGGGTAGTAGGTGCTGAAAACAGTGAATTATGAAGGGGCTACGTTTTACCAATCTTTATCATCTTACATATGGCCAGAGATGGAGTAGACTGTGGGGGACACACCTCACTTGATGACTTGGGTTGGTGAGTAGGCTGAAGTAGATTGGACAGAGCTAATTTTACTGGGAGTGATGGGGATTAGCTGCAGGAGAGCTTTACCATTACTTCTTCATGTCATAAGGTTATGGAAGTTTAGATCCAAAGACTTAATTTTGATATTTACTATTGAGAATACTGGAAGCCAGGATACATTGATTTTCATGTTTTTAGAAACATAGTGCAATACAAAAGAAAATGAAGCCACACATAGAAAGGGCTGGAATCCAGAGACCTTCACTGAAGAGAGACCTGCAGATGAGGAGCCATCAGATGGGGAGCTCACTGTTTAATATCAGTAATGATACATATGCTCAGGGTAGACTTTTCCACTACTGTGCTGAGGCCTTACCATGCCCTGCAGCTGCCTCACAAATCATGGGGCACCCACCCCATACACATGGATGATATGATCATATCCAAGGGCTTTGGACATGACGCTGATTTCTAGGTCACTTGGAGGAGACCCACAGCACAGCTCCGTCCTGTAACTGTTAAGGACTACACTTCCTGGAGGTGGAGGAATGGGCCCGAGGAGAGTTGCACAGTGTCTGTCTGCTGAGAACTGATCCTGCAATTCAGGCTTTGCCATCTTTTCTTTTTAGGGAAAACCAACTGTGATTTTTCTGTGTCTGCCCTTTGCTGTCCGTATGCCTCATTCTTATAAGTAGCTCAATAAATACTAGAATATGGTCATCTCAGAGACATCTTACAGAAAAACATTTTACATGTCACAATAGCACCTTTAATCCGAGGTGTTGCTCAGCAACTTATGATACTGCTTGGTCTAAATCACTGATTGGTTCTCCTCCTGAGATTACTAAATCTGGGAGATTTTGCAAAAGACTTTCAATTCCCTCTCTCTTCGATGGTGGAAAAGTTTCTAGCTGGACACCCCTCAGGGTTCCCTGTCCCCTCTGATGTGATTGAGGAAGTTTCTGAGCTTCCTGGGGTCTTCTCGGAGCATGGATGGTGAGGAGCCCCTGTACTCAGAGTTCAGTCAGGAAATAGAAACCCTGTAGACACTCCCTAGAACGTTTGCTGCAGTTCTGCTCCATTTCAGGAGGTTTAACTTAATACTGTTAGGCATTCTGGAGGAGCACAGTCAGCACAGATCCCCCACGCTGAGAGGTCAGAGGTCAGAGGCCTGTGGGAGCCACTGCAGACATCGAGCTCCTAAAGAAGGGAAGGAATGTTCTTGGAACCAGGTGACTTGCCAAGACTCCTGTCTGGGAAGCCTTCATGTCCAAGCAGGAGAGGACCTCAGCCCAGCTGCCACCCCCAAATCTCACAGCAGCGTGTCCACTGGAATCTGGGGCAAGAAGGGCCCAAGAAATGCCGAGTCCTAAATCTGTTTCCCAAACAGAGGGCAAGACCATAGAGGGCAATGAGAATTAAAAAAAAGGAAAAAAAAAGACTAAATGCAAATTCCATATCCACCGTAGCTCACTCTGGCTCCCCCACAGCAATAAACTTAGAACCTGAGAAAATATGATGTAGGTTACAGGTCAGGCCTGGGAAATGAGAACTTTCACACAGGTCAAGTCTGGGACCTTCGTGTTTGTATGGCTAGAATTCTGAGAGCCTCCAGCCCCTTCTTTTTGCTCCCTGCCCTGCCCTTCCCCCTCCAGCATTAAGAACCTTGCTGCTTTTCCTGCCGAGGCATCTGGAGGAGCTGCAGAGTTTGATAGAGGGCTTTTCTTCCATGTAGGACTTTTCTCCAATCCTGACAGGAGCCGAAATAAGTTTCTAGCAGATTTCAACCAATGTGCTGGGGTGGAGTGCTAATGGGCCTTCCTAACATGTCCTGTGTGGATAAGGGCCGCATGGTGTTTGGGCTCACCTCCAGCTGCAAGGATGACAGCTTGAGAGTCTGATTCATCCTCTCTTCACCTCCACCCGAGACTCAGCACTTTGAAGGCCCGAGTTCCCTCTGCACAGGTCCTAGGGGTTAAAACGCCCTTCTTTGCTTGGGTAGTTTTTGTACATATACATATACTTACATATTTTTATATATACAAACACACACATTCTTATGTTTGTAGTGTGTGTGTGCGCACATGAGGGTTTGGAAACTTTGAATCCACATCTGAGAGTACCTGTCTACTAGCCCATCACAGGTTCCATCATTACAATCTGAGCACCAAGGGGCACAAGCTTAGTTTACTAATCCAGAGACTCTGAAGGGAAAGATTAATTTGAAAAATCACGAAAGGAGCCTAAGAGCTGCTGCCTTCAATAGCCTCCCCCTGGCCAATCAACTGTCTGAGTCACTCTCTCGCTCAGCACCTCCTCCTGTTCTTTCCACATTCGGCAACTTGAGAGCTACTTGCACAGAGGATCAGAGGCCATGCCATGCAAAACTGCTTTTATCTTTTGAAAATGTGCCTGAGCTCAGCAGTGAGTTTTCCTTTCACTCTCCCACTAGGGAATAACTTTAGTCACTGTCCATGGAAGACATAATCCAGAAACCTCAACCTTAAATGTGGTGCTCTATCACGAGGCCTACTCTGTGGGGTCTCATCCAGGTTGGAATGATTTTGTAGATACAGATGGGTTTCATAAGTACACTATGTGTGTATGGGACTCGAGAAGGAGAACTGGAAAAGTCTATTTCAATCAATCAAAATATATAATTTTTGTTTACTCATCAATTTTAAAATTAAATGCTATTTGATCACACTCTATTTTAAAGGTATTGTTTTGTTGTATTTTAGAAAACCTGAAGCATACACATGTTACTGGTGGGTTGGATAAGCACTTAATGAAATTTTTAATTGATCTGAAATCCGTGTGTCTGCTATTGCCCCTTTCCGATTCTCATTGGGGAGCTATTTCCCCGTCATTGCACAGGAATTGTAGCATTCCATGGGGAGTGTGCTCAATTTTAATTAACAGAATACTCTCTAATTTCTTTCACTTGCACAAATATATCTTAACTAGAGGCCTGGTCCATGAAATTAGTACACGGGGGAGGGGGTTGTCCCTCAGCCCAGCCTGCACCCTCTCCAATCTGGGACCCCTCCAGGGATGTTCTACTGCCCATTTAGGCCCTCTCACAATCCAGGACTGTTGGCTCCCAACTGCTTACCTGCCTGCCTTCCTGATTGCCCCTAACCACTTCTGCCTGCCAGCCTGATCACCCCCTAACCACTCCCCTGCCAGCCTGTTTGCCCCTAACTGCCCTTCCCTGCAGGCCTGGTCACCCCTAACTGCCCTCCATGCAGGCCTGGTCCTTCCAACTGCTCTCTCCTGCAAGCTTGGGTCTTCCACAACTGCTCTTCCCTGCAGGCCCAGTAGCCCCTAACTTCCTTCCTCTGCCAGCTTGGTCGCCCCTAATTGCTCTCCCCTGCAGACTTGATCACCCCCAATTGCCCTCCCTTGCAGGCCTGATCCCTCCCAAATGCCCTGCCCTGCCATCCTGATCGCCCACAACTGCCCTTCCTTTCAGACCTGGTCCCTCCAATTTGCATATTACTCTTTTATTATATAGGATTCAACAACTAGGTTATTTAGTACTGTGTAACAAAAGTCTCAGTTTAATTGAATATGAATAATTATTCCCCCCTTGCTGGAGCGTTTTAAAGACAGGAATGAGTTGGGTGTTTCTTCTTCTGCATGTTATAGCTAGAATGGGTGCAGAGAGAGGGAGGGAGGAGAAAAGGCAGGCAATGTCCATGGGAATAAAATGTGTGTATGCTCTGGGCCCACTGGTCCTCAAAGCAGAGCTTTGCTCTTGTGTGAGCTTTTGTAGGCTCTTCAGATTCCCTCAGGGCCTAAACCTCGGGTGTAGGAAGCTCTGAAACATCGTTTGTGCCCACAAATGTAGGTGTGTAGAGCATTCCAACACAGCTACCCTTTCCAGCATCTGCCACCCTGCCTCTAGGTCTCCTGATGGGCATCAGGAGCAAAGTTCATTGTTTGCAACCACCCGTCTCTATGTCAGCTAAAGCAAACTGTGGGTGACCTAGAAATAACGTCACTAAGTTCCAGGCAAGTGAGTTAGTCTTTTACCCACATGCATTGGGGGTAGAGGTAGTAAAGTAAAGAGCATATCTGTCCAAAGATATCACAAGCCTGCCCTCCTACACCTTCTGAACACCCTGTAGTCAGTCACAAGAGAATAATGAACTTTTTCCCATTTGTAAATTCTGCAAAAGATGTAAGTATATAGATGTATCTGTATTAATGGCCCCTTAGGTGAAACCAAGGAAAGAGGATACACATCAGACAAACATATATTAAAAAGCATAAGTCACATTATATTACAGTGAAAGAATGAACATAAAGCTAGCACTTAAGCTATTTCCTAATCCAGGTTCCTCCAAGGATTAAGCTATAACATGCTTTTTCTTAGAGTAAGCATTACACAGAGGTCTTTGTTAGGAATAGATCTGACTTTCTTTCAAACCATTTTAAAGCTACCTGTCCTTTGTTCCAAAAGTAAAATTGGTTTTAAAGGCATCAATCTATTCTTTCTTTCAAGCATTCAGCATTACAGTGACGAACTTACAAGTTACTAAAAGACATCTACTCGGTGCCACATAAAACTGCGCAGTGTTGAGGACAGTAGTTGGCTTTAAAAAAGTATGTTTCCATTGATTTCAGAGAGAAGAAGGAAGAAGGAGAGAGACAGAAACATCAATAATGAGAGCGAATCATAGATCCTCTGCCTTCTGCCTGCCCCATACAGAGGATTGAGCCTGCAACCAGGTATGTGCCCTGACCAAGAATTGAACCACGATCTCCTGATTCATGGATCAACATTCAACCACTGGGCCACACTGGCGGGGCAAACCTTTCCTTTAGTCAGGAGGACTTTAGAGGCTGGAGTCTGAAGAACTGACCATGCCCAGACTCGAGTGCGATGGTTCCTGCCAGCACCCTCTGGGTCTATGCAGCATTATTGCAGTATTTATCCATTGAGAGAGCTCTGCTCATTTCCAAAGATTATTAAGAATGTCTATGCAGCCCTCTTTACACTTACTCTGTACTAGTGGGTATAATTGAGGGGGAGAAACTGAAAAGTTGAAGATGGTTTACCTAATGTATTTGGTTAGTAATCAGGACTAAGGAGCTGGGTGCTAAACATACAAACCACACATAGTAGAGAAGCTAAGAAGACAAGAAGCATGCAGATGAGAAAAAATGTAAAGGATAAATCACTAGACCCACTAGCTGAGTGGCTTAGGATGAGGAAAGTGGTAGAAAATAAATTAAAAAGTACTTTAATAATTAAGGTTTTAAGTCTTCATGTCCTGAATGAAGAAGTTTACAAAGACACAAAGGTCAGGGCCTCTTGTCCCTCTGATTCACAGCATGGGGCCAGCGCAGGGGTGAGAGGGAAGTTTGTTGCTTGGTTACAGCAGATTGGGGAGGAGTGGAGGAACACCATCTAGAGAGCAGATAAGGTAATGCATGAGGGGTAGTCAAGGCAATAAATAAGATATTTCAGGAAAATCAAGAGTGATGACAGAGAATAACAACGTATTTGGGATTTCTGAGGTGGCTTTTGAATAGGCCAGGGGCTTGTAATTAGTTTTACTGAAATTCTTGTTTTTGGTACACTTTTTCTCCCTTGCCAATTAAAAATACTGCTAATAACAGCTATCACATTAAATCTTACTACAGTAGTACCTCGAGATACGAGTGCCCTAACATACGAGATTTTTGAGATACGAGCCATCGAGCGAGTGATTTTTGCTTTGAAATAAGAGCAACAGTTGAGATATGAGTAATTGGGTGGATCAGCTGGCTGCACACGACCCACCAGTTTACTCGAGTGTCTCAGTTTCCCACGCTTCAAGGTTAAGGTTAAGGAACGAATTAAACTCGTATCTCGAGGTACCACTATATTTAATTTGCTAGATACTAATTGCATTTCCTTATTCTGAGAAGCCTGAATTTAAAAGAAATCTAGTCCTTTGGTCAGGGGTTGAAAGTGGAAACGATGGTATTCTAAACCTAGTCTCTAATTCTGTGACAGTGACAGGTGGAGTCCAAGAATGAGTCCATTCCGAGCACTAAAACCCCTTCAACCACAAATCAGCCTCAGGCAGGGCTGATAGTTGTCTGTCTTATTAAATGTGCTTATAGGCAAACATTTCAAAGGCTCTCAGGAGCCATCTCTTTCCTGTTTTTTCTAACACAGTAAAAATGGGACTAGGCTTCCTTCTTCAGGTCAATAGGATTGAATTCTTTTACTATATATTTATTTCTAGTTTTATTTTTTTCAGTTACAGTTGACATACAGTATTATATTAGCTTCAGGTATACACTATAATGATTAGAGATTTACATATCTCATGAAGTGATCACCCTAACAGTCTGGTAGTCACCTGACACCATACATAGTTATTACAGTGTATTAACGATATTCCCTATGTTGTACTTCACATCCTTGTGAGTATTTTTGTAACTGTCAATTTGTACTTCTTAGTCCCTTCACCATATTCACTCAGCTCCTGACCCCCTCTCATCTGGTAACCACCAATTTGTTCTCTGTGTCTATGACTTTGTTTCTGTTTTCTTTGTCAATACATTATGTTGTTTATATTCCACATGTAAGTGAAATCATATGGTATTTGTCTTTCTCTAACTTTTTTAACTTAGCTTAATAGCCTTTGGGTTTATCCATGTTGTTATGAATGTCAAGATTTCATTTTCTTTATGGCTGAGTAATATTTCATTGTATATATCTACCGTATCATCTTTATCCATTCATCTATTGGTGGACACTTAGGTTGCTTCCATATCATTGCTATTGTAAATATAATGCTTCGGTGAATATAGGGGTGCATATATATTTTGAAGTAATGTTTTGAATTTATTTGCATAAATATCTAGAAGTGAAATTGCTGGGTTATATGGTGGTTCTACTTTTAATATTTTGAGGAACCGCCATACTGTTTTCCATCATGGCTGCACCAATTTAAAATCCCACCGAGTGCACAAAGGTTCCCTTTACTCCACATCATTACCCACACTTGTTTGTTGATTTATTAATAACAGCCATTCTGCTGGGCGTGAGGTGATATCTCAATGTGGTTTTTACTTGCATTTATTTGATGATTAGTGATATTGAGCATCTTTTCATATGTCTGTTGGCCATCTGTATGTCCTCTTTGGAGAAATGTCTGTTCAGGTCCTATGGTAATTTTTAAATTCCATTATTAACTTTTGGTATTAAATTGTATGAATTTCTTATATATTTTGAATATTAACTCATTATCAAATGTATTCTTGGTGGGTTTCTTTTCCATTCAGTAGGTTGTCTGTTCCTTTTGAAGATGGTTTCACTTGCTGCACAATATTTTCAGTTTGATGTAATCTCATTTTTCTTTTGTTTCCCTTGCCTCGAGAGACATAGCCAAAAAAATATTGCTAAGAGTCTACTGCCTATGTTTTCTTCTAGGAGTTTTATGGTTTCAAGTTTTAAATTTAAGTCTTTATTCCACTGTGAGCTTACTTTTGCATATGGTATAAGAACACATTTTAGTTTCTTTTTTTTTGCATGTATTTATCCATTTTTTTCCAATACCATTTATTGAATAGCCTGTTTTTATCCCATTGTATATTCTTGCCTCCACTGTCATAGATTATTTAATCGTATGGGCATAAGACTATTTCTGCGCTCTCTATTCTGTTCCATTGATCTACTTGTCTGTTTTTATGCCAGTACCATACTGTTTTGATTGCCTGGCAGTAAAATTCTATATCAGGTAGCATGATACCTACAACTATGTTATTTTTTTCTTCAAGACTGCTTTGGCTATTTGGAGTTCCATATAAATTTTATTATTTGTAGTCCTGTGAAAAAATGTAATTGGTGTGTTGTTAGGGATGTATACTTTTTAAATTTTTCTCTTCTATATCTTACGAGTGGCCCAGTGAATGAATTCGTGTATCTTGAAAGAAACTGTGGGCAGCAAGGCTGTGGTGGGTACAGTAACGATCTCAGCCATCCTCTGAGAGCTTGCCCAGCCCCTTATGCCATGGTGCCCACCTCCCCCATCCTGTCTGCCCACAGCTCCACTCCTGCCCATCACCACTCCCAAGCGCTGACAGTGCTGGCCCTTCTCACACCCGCTGACAATGTGGAGCAATTGGGGCCAACACCAGCAATGGATATGAGCAGGGCCAGCACTGGCAGTGGGTGGAAGAGGCGGCTGCTGGCCCTGATCACCCCTCAGGAAGAGGAGGAAGTGGAGAAGCCCTGAGGGGCGATCAGGGTTGGCAGCTGTTGCTCACACCTGCTGATGGCGCTGGGCAATTGGGGCTGACACTGGGGGTTGGCACTGGGAGCTGGCAGCGGGTGTGAACAGGGCTGGTGCCAGTAGCATATGTGAGCAACAGGCAGGACTGCAGCCCATAAGAACAAAGAAATTTCAATAACCACCAGAGGCTTGCCCTGATGACAGTGAGCGACCAGTGCTCTGCCATGCTCCACCATCCTGCTACAGCCGACAAGTGTCATGCTCTGTGTGCACCCCCTGGTGGTCAGTGCACATCATAGAGATCAATTGTTTGGTTGTTCAGTTGTTCTGCTGTTTGGTCTATTTGCATATTAGTCTTTTATTATATAGGACTAGAGGCCTGGTGCACGAAATTTGTGGATGTGGGGGGAAGGTGGTGTCCTTCAGCCCAGCCTGCTCCCTCTCCAATCTGGGACATCCCTCTCACAATCTAGGACTGCTGGCTCCCAACTGCTCACCTGCCTGCATTCCTGATTGCCCCTAACCACTTCTGCCTGCCAGCCTGATCACCCCTAACCACTCCCCTGCCAGCCTGATTGATGCCTAACTCTTCCCCTGACAGCCTGTTTGCCCCTAACTGCCCTCCCCTGTGAGCCTGGTCACCCCTAACTTCCCTCCCCTGCAGGCCTGGTCATTTCTAACTGCCCTCTGCTGCAGGCTTGATTACCCCCAATTGCCCTCCCTTGCAGGCGTGGTCCCTCCCCTGCTGGCCATCTTGTGGTGGTCATCTTGTGTCCACATGGGAGCAGGATCTTGTGTCTTGGAGTGATGCTCAATCTGCATATTACTCTTTTATTAGATAGGATAGAGGCCTGGTGCATGGGTGGGTGCCAGCTGGTTTGTCCTGGATCAGGGTGGGTGTTCCCTTGGGGATGGGGTGGTCTGGGCAAGGGGCCTGTGGTGGTTTGCAGGCTAGCCACACCCCCGGGCAACCCAAGCAGAGGCCCTGGTATCTGGGATTTATTTATCTTCTATAATTGAAACTTTGTAGCCTGGAGTGGAGCCAAGCCTTGCTCACACAGCCATTGAAACTTTGTTGCCTTAAGTGGAGGCTTGGGCCAGCCAGGGTGTGTGGAAAGCTTGGCTTCCTCCATTGCCAGGGGCCCCAAGCCTCTCTCCTGCTCTCTCTGTGGCCCTAGCCATCTTGGTTGGGTTAATTTGCATACTCGCTCTGATTGGCTGGTGGTCATGGTTGGTGGGTGTGATTGGTGGGTGTGGCTGGTGGGTGTAGCAGAGGTATGGTCAATTTGCATATTATTCTTTTATTAGATAGAATAGTTGTCTGAGTACAGATCTTATACTTCTTTGGTTAAATTTATTCATTTGTCTTTTATTTTTTTTGATGCACATTAAGTAAAATTATTATTTTTATTTTTTTATTGTTTAAAGCATTACAAATAGTAGTACATATGTCTCCTTTTCCCCCCCTATTGAACTCCCCCTAGCTTTCCCTACCCTCAGCACATACCCTCACTGCCCTGACCCCCCCCAGAGTCTTGTATCCATTGGTTATATTTATATAGATGCATACAAGTTTTTTAAATTATCTTTCTAATAGTTTATTATTAGTACATTAAAATATAACTGATTTCTGAATATTAGTTTTGTATCATGCTATTTCACTAAATTAATTTATCAATTTTAATATTTTTTTGCTTAAATCTTAGGATGATTTTTTAAATATATATTTTATTGATTTTTTTTTTCCAGAGAGGAAGGGAGAGGAATAGAGAGTTAGAAACATCAATGATGAGAGAGAATCATTGATCAGTGGCTTCCTGAATCCACCCTACTGGGGATCAAGCCTGCAACCAAGGTACATGCCCTTGACTAGAATCTCTCTTGGGACCCTTCATTCTGAGGGCTGACACTCTATCCATTGAGCCACACTAGTTAGAGCCTTGGGGTGATTTTTACATAGTATTATGTTATCTGTAAAGAATTACAGTTATACTTCTTTCCAATTTGAATGACTTTTTTTCCTTGTCTGCTTAGTATGGCTAGGACTTTAAATAGTATGCTGAATAAAAGTGGTGAGAATGAACATTCTTGTCTTTTTTTCTGATTTTAAAGAAAAATATTTCAGCTTTTCACTGTTGAGTATAATGCTAAGCTATGAGTGTGTCACCCCAGAGCTTGCTCACCTAGGCAGGCAGTCACCCTCTGTCATGACTCTCACACACCAGGTCCTCTCCTGCCCTAAGACAACTCAGAACCAGGTACCAGGCACCAGCCACAGCCTCCACAGCCCCAACCCACTGGGATTATTCAAACTGGCCAGTCCTGAGCTGCTTCCTCTGCCCTCCCTTGCACTTAGTGGAAACCCCTTAAAGACTAGCCAGGGCTCTCCCCACACCTGCCCTGACCAAAACCTCTCCTGCTTCCTCTGAGGCTGTGTGTGGTGTGTGGGCCTTTCTCTCCAGAAAGGGAAGTATGGCATTCACCTCTCGAGGTGAGTCCCTCAATCACCTCTGCAGGTTAAAGTCCCACAGGTACGAGTGGAATAATTAGTGCAGTGTGCAGGGTGCTTCAGCGTGACAGAGATCATGAAGGTGTGGCTCTGATGATGGGAGTAGCGCCCTGGTAAGAAGAGGAGTCCACACTAGAGCTCACTCTCTCTGCCATGGGAGGCACAGCTGGAAGGTGGCCGTCTGAGGTGAGCAGCAGGCTCTCACCAAGACCCCCACAGGCTGGCACCTTCGTCTGGGCTTCCCAGACAAATGTGTTGTTTACGTCCCCCAGTCCATGATATTTTGTTATAGCAGCTGCCTGAGAAGAGAAGAAACTACTTTGATCCATGCCCCCAGGAACCCTGAGGAGCTTCTCAACTTATTTGAGACTAGAGGCCTGATGCACAAAATTCATGCAAGGCTTGGCCCTCGCAGCCCGGGTGGCTTGCCTTGGCTCTCGAAGCCCCAGCTTCATCTGGAAGTTTATCTGACTGTCCAGTCTAATTAGCATTTATTATTACAAATTGCTTTTATTATTACAAATTGCAGACCACCAGGTTTAGGTGCCTGGGTTTTCTTAGTGCCACTACCTACTGACATGCTAAGAGTCTCCACTGTAAAATCAAGTTGTCACAAACAAAACTTTCAATGATAAAAAGCTGAGGTAACTATTGCTCTCCTAAATGTAGACCCCAGGCCCCTGAGGAGATTGGAACATTCTAGGACAGGAGGCCACTGATCACAGCAAAGGCCATTCTAGACCACCAGGAGTTTGTCAGGTAAGCATTCAAAGAAAAATAAAACAAAATAAATGAACAAGCAAACACACACACACACACACACACACACACACACACACACACACACCAAATAATCAGGGACAGACAGGAAAGAAAGAAAAAAAAGAGAGAAAAGGTTAGCTTTCTAGAGATAAGAGCCATTCTAAAAGATTTTGTTTAAGAGAAAAAAGGAGGGGGGAGAGTGGTTATGATGCAGTCAGATGCCTAGAGCACCAGGTCCCTCTTCCTCTTTTGCTTGTATCAGCCAGGGTCTAAGACCTGCACATAACATTCTCCTCCAAATAAACTCACTTGACACTGTCACAGGGACGACATTCAGCATTTTTTCTATGATTTGGGTTCTGGTGACGGCATTTTCTTCATTCGCAGACTTGACTTCCAGGTGTAAATCAGCTCCTGACAGTGCTGCAGAGACTCCCGCGCTGAAGGACATCGGCAATCTCTTCTCAAGCTGCCCGAAGGCTTCCAGTGCCAGAGGCTGCCCTCCTTGGCCTCCTGATATACATCACTGAAACAATAGACAGCCAACTGTATACCAGATTCCATGGAAAATACAGGCTCTTATCAACCCTGAGCCTGTGACCCTCTAGACTCAGCTGCCCCTTATGCTCATGGAAACTACACATTTGGTCCAGCCACCACATCCTTCTTAAGATAGGATCGAGCCAGAGCTGGGTCCTGAGGTGTATCCCACCTACAGGAAAGGTGACTTACTCTGTCCTCAGACCCACCCCTTACAGAGAGGGCCACACACTCCCTACTACCTTCTCCTGATAACTACCTGCGGTTTTTCACCACTACCTCTCACCATACGCCTCTGACCATGACCACACTATAGCCACTTCTCCCTCTTGGTTACACACAAATGCCACTAATGTTTACGTAGACTTATCAGTTCATACCCTCCAATAACACACCTGCTGGGCCTGCCATCCTGACCTCAGCATACTCCTAACATTTGCAACTCTACAAAATATAGCTAAAGACCCTAAATAATTTCAAATATTTTCTTGGCTAATGCCATGTAAATAGAAAACCTAGTTATAGGCTGGCCAACAAGGGCTCCTTATACCTCTGCTTGCATTTCTCCTTTCTCCTTTCACAATGAAATGTTTTCTGTGCTTTTTGAAGCAACTTGTACTCTACACCCTAAAAGCAACCCCAAAGTTTCCTCTCATAGTGCCAGGAAGCCGCAGAGCAAATGAAACGCATGGTAGGAAGTTACTGCTGGCCCCTCTGGCCCCCCGGAGGTACGCCAGCCCACATTCCGGGGCAGCAAACCCTTCCAGAAGCACCTGCTTCCTGATCCCATGTGAATGCCTCTGGTTGCAGAGACTCAGAAACAGCAGCGTCTAGATTCCAGCCCCATGGATGCAGAAGAGCACAGGCATGAGGGAAACGCACTCAGTGACAAAGGACAGTATTTCAGTTCATAATGTTTACTCAGAGTAATTACTCACAAATATATTACCCTTTTCTAATTCTTTCTCACAAATTGTTTTGTGTGTTGTCCATATATTTAATGGATTTTTAACTATTTTAATTACTTTGAAAAATGTTGTGAATGAAAAGGGACTATGTAATAAACCTGAAAATCCCAGTGATCTAAAGTAGCCTCACAGAGTGATGTGATCGTGAATTCCTAACAGGGCAGGTCTTTATCTTTACCATTACATTGTGCATCTAGGTTAACATACCTTTTTATTTTTAATTTATTTTTGGAACAATTACAGATATCTCCTATTTCCTGCCCCCCTCTCCCACCTCCCACTGGCCCCAGCCCACTCTTCCCCTGGTCCTCACCACACTGCTGTCTATGTGTCTGTGGGCAATGCATATATGTTTTTTAGCCAACCTCTTTACCTTCTTTTACCCAGTCTGCCCTCCCTGCTGATCCCCTGCCAGTCTCTTCCATGCATCCATGCTTCTCATTCTATTTTGTTGTCAATTTATTTTGTTCACTAGATTCCACATAGAAGTGAGGTCATATGGTGTTTGTCTTTCTTTGTCTGAATTACTTCACCTAACAGTCTAATCTCCCTGTTATCGAGGTCGATCCATGTTATCCCCAAAGGTAAGAGTTCTTCCTTTTTTATACCTGCATAGTATTCCATATGTAAATGTCCCACAGCAGAGAAAGCTCTTTTCCAGATCCCTCTGAGGCATAACCACCCTCAAGGGATTTCATGATCTTGTTACTTTTTAAAAAAAATATATTTTATTGATTTTTTACAGAGAGGAAGGGAGAGGGACAGAAAGTTAGAAACATCGATGAGAGAGAGACATCAATCAGCTGCCTCCTGCATGCCCCCTACTGGAGTTGTGCCCCCAAGCAAGGTACATGCCCCTGACCGGAATTGAACCTGGGACCTTTCAGTCCGCAGGCCGAAGCTCTATCCACTGAGCCAAACCGACCTGAGCAATGATCTTGTTACTTTTAATACCATTTCTATTTGTTATAAATGTTAACTGTTAACTCTCCTTTACCCACCAATATAAAAGATGTATGCATTGATTCATTTTACTCTTTAATCATAGAAATTTCCCCTCCTTGCTTTCTCTTACCTTCTTAATCTCCCACCAATGGATTTCATGTAAGAAAATCAAGTTACATTCCCTCCTTTATTCCAAATGCATAAAAAGAGCTGCAAACCCCCATTCTCGGAGCCTTTTCTCGGTCTGTTGAGATATTGTTTCTGGGCCTGCCCTCAGTTAGGCTCTAACAAACTCCTAACATTTTCTATAGATTGGACATTTTTACACCAACTATTCTGTATTTAATAGAAATATTAATGCTCTTTATGTTAATTATACTTGGTTTAACATCTGATATAGCAGATCTTAAATGTTATTGATCAGATTTTAGCCTCTGGAGTTAGTGAGTACCACTAGGAATTGAATTCTTGTTTTCCACGTCAGTATAGGATGCCTTAGGTCACAGCAGAATAATTCTCCCACTAGTAACAACTAAAAACAATAATTATATATTAAAATGCCATTTTTAAAGGCATCACTGTTGACAACAGAAATGTCCAAACCTGTAGAGAATTTTAACCACATGTTTATTTGAGCCAAACTGGTGACATTGCCAGGAAGCAAGATCCAAATGCTCTGAGGATTGACAGGTTTTTTAAAAATATATTTTATTGATTTTTTATAGACAGGAAGGGAGAGGGTTAGAGAGTTAGAAACATCAATGAGAGAGAAACATCGATCAGCTGCCTCCTGCACGCCACCCACTGGGGTTGTGCCCACAATCAAGGTACATTCCTTTGACCAGAATGGAACTTGGGATCTTTCAGTCCACAGGCTCACATTCTATCCACTGAGCCAAACTGGTTTCAGCAGGATTGACAGTTTTGCTGTCTCTTTTTGCAATGAAAGAAAGATTATAGGAAGGGGAGCGGGACCTTCGTGGGTGCCAGGAATTGAAAGAAGACACGAGTAGCCACAGGCAGAGAGGAGAGGCTTTATTGCAGACACAAGAGCCCTTGCACACATAGCAGCCTTACTGAGCAGTGCACACCGACTGGTCAGCAACACATCTTTATACCAACTCAGACAAACGAGGCTTCTTGCCAAACAGTGGCATCAGTATCTGGGTCATAGAAAGGTACATCTGTGTGGTGTGTGCAGTAACACTGTTGTGTCATGGTCTTTGCACATGCGTATGGCACATGGGCCTTGAACATCCGCAGTAGTCCGGTCAGGGTCCCCACAATGCGATAGGAGACTAATGAGCAAAAATGAAAATTTCTTAAGTTTAGTCTAAATATCCTCAGTCTTTTAGGACTGGAAAGAGGAAGACTGGGGTCTTTTTGGAAAGCCACGGAGTACGAAGCTCTAGGACAGGAAGAAATAAACAGTCTCCCGGCACTGACAGCTAACTCACTGGTTGACAGGAGGGACCAGAACCTCTTCTCTGCCCAACAGAGGACAGGGAGACACGCACTGGTCGGAGAAAACATCATCAGACCCTCTACATTCATTTATCTGTAATATCCAGCATTTAATAAAAAACTACCATTGTATAAAGATGCACATGCAGTGCTAATCAAATAAAAATGACAAAAAACAAAAACAGATCCATAGATAATTTTGTTGACATAAGAAATGTCCAAACCTTAGAGAATTTTTATGAGTTTATTTGAGCCAAACTGACAACATTGCCAGAAAACAAGATATCAAGTGCTATGGAGAATAACAGTTTGCAATTTCTTTTTTTTTTTTTTAAAGTGGATATTTTCATATATTTATTAATCATTCAATTTCATTTTAACAAATGAGTTATTTTTATCCTTTGCTTACCTTTCTATTGAAGTATTTTTTTAAATTAAATCTTTATTATTCAGATTATTACATTTGTTTCTCTTTTTTTCCCCTCCATAGCACCCCTCCACCCAGCTCCCACCCTCCCTCTGCCCTTAGCTCCCTCCCATTGATCTCATCCATAGGTGTATGATTTTTGTCCAGTCTCTCCCTGTACACCCTTCATCCCTTTCCCCCTAAGAATTAACAGT
>PVJN01016975.1:0-41432 GCA_004026805.1 Lasiurus borealis
ATATGTGCATACTATCTAATGTACTCAATTATATTCATTGCTTATTATTGGTTCTTCCTATTTTGAAATTAATCTATAAGGGCAAGGTCTTTTGTTCTGTGCATTATTTCTGCATTTCCCAAGATTGCCTAATAATCATAATCCCTGGAGAACTTCTTAAAAAATACAGATTTCTATAAGCCACTGAGAAGTACTGATTTGAAATAAGAATATCAATTTTTAATAGATACTCACACACAATGGATCTTCTCCATGAGCTACAGCTGATTTTTCAATCAGCGTGATTGACTAGTTCAATTTTGACAAGTGTACATTCCTATTGGTTAGGGCCCATGCCATATCAGTTGTTAAAGATTCTGAATAGCCGTCAGCAAGGTAGGGATAGATATGTCCATTTGACAGAAGAGGAACTATAGTCCCAGGAGCCTCAATAGCTTATACAGACATTAATCAAGTAGCAGTGAGAGGGGAAAAATGCTCTTTTTCTTGCAACTGCAATAAGTGGTCACTGTCAAAGAGATCAGGCCAGTTATCTTTATCCTTATGATAAATAAATTTAGCTTGTGTTCTTGGTAATGTCGTACAGGCATTAGGTTACAAACTGGAATGTTTACGCAGAGTCGAAAGAAAGATTTGGAGGCAGGAGGTCTTCCAGGGATGTTCCCAAAGTATACCATTATGTAAAAGTATAGACGTAGACTGTAGACTTAAGGTGGTTATATTAATGAGAAACCAAATCAGGTGGAGGCAGAAGATAAAGGAAATATTATATCCCTCAGCTTGGGAGACAAATGACAGCAGACTGTTGGATAGTCTAGTGTTAAGGTCGGGTCCCTGTAATGTTCTTTCTAGGCATGCACTTTGCCAGGCTGCAGGGAACTTGAAAGTACTTTGAATTACTTTGGGACTTGCCATATATTAGCTAGGCTGTCAATGTGGAAAATCACAAAGTAATTACGAGTGCTTTCACTGTCCTTCCAAATTAGGCAATAAATAGGATGAATCACTGAATGAGACATCAGTACATTTCAAGCTCTCTGCAGCATACTAAGAAAGGTAATTATTGAGTGAAAAGCAAAGAGTTATCCAAGCAGAGAAAGCCTCAAGGAATATGTATAAAGGGGAAGGGTACTTAGAATACATACTATTTTTTAATTGTTGGCATTTAACATATTAAGAAACGTATCAAAATATTCTAATTTTGCAAACAAACGTGTACAATGAAGTTCTTCATACTAATCTTTTCCACCCCACCAAACATTGTTTCTGAAAAGCTTTTGCTAATACTGAAAGCCCCACAAAGATTCTACCTATTCTTCCTACTTATCAGACCAAAATCACCACCAAAAACAACAGTGTGAAACAGTTGGGTTCTCCCAAGTGTATTGAAAAATACACTTACATGCAAACACCATTTTTATAACACTGCCCCTGCTCATTAGAAATTAGGTGTTTCATAATCTATTTCACTTCTCTTTCTCATCAAATAAAATTCCATTAGGGGATTCATTGCCTTCCTACAGAGTTGAAACTTGACACTTTTGGATTTAATATTTGCAGCCTTAGCTATATAAATGCAATGCCAATGTTCAACTTCAGGTTACAGTTTGCTGAAACACAGATTTGAATTAGCATTTCTATGGGAGCTGGTGTGTAGCACCCACACTCTTAGCTAGTCACAGCATCTCATATGCCCTCTAGCATCCACATCGTAATACAGCTCCCAAGATTCAATGACATAGGTATTACCCTCCCTGTTTTACAAATGAGGCAATTGAAGAAATTGCATACATTGTATTCATTCAACAAAGATTTATAGAGTGCTTGTTCTGGAAATCAGGGATAATGCAGTGAATAAAATAGCAATTCTGAAGCTTATATGATTGAAGGGAGGAGATGAAAATAAGGAATCTGATAAACATGATGACAGTGAAGAAATAAATTATAAAAAGACATCTAAAAATCTTAAAAGAAAGAAAAGGATGATAAAATGACAAGATGAACAAAGACAAAGTAATATTTTTAGCACAAAGCAAATCACATACCAGAGGAATGGCTGGTTGCAAACTATTACACTATTAACAGAAGCGCCTAGTGCAATGAAGCAGCTATTGACGTGATGCTGTTGAAATACACTCAATGAGACAGAATATTGAGTCCCACAAACAGCTTTTACAAAAAAAAATGTTTTATGGTTTTAAAATGTGTGCAGGAAAATAAGATTGGAAAGATATTAGTTCACTGAAAAATATATTTTTAGGCCTACTGTTTGTAAAGTACTATTCTATAGCAGTGACTGAGATGCAGAGAACTTTCTGACCTCTGAGAAATGAAATTCATATAATTATTTGAGATAATTGTCTGTAGTTTTATTTCTATTTTATTATTATTTTTTTAAATTTAATAAATCTTTATTGTTCAGATTATTACAATTGTTCCTCTTTCCCTCCCATAGCTCCCCTCCACCCAGCTCCACCCCTCCCTCTGCCCTTACGTTCCCCTCACTTTCCTCATCCATAGGTGTACGATTTTTGTCCAGTCTCTTTCTCGCACCCTCATCACCCCTTTCCCCCTGAGAATTGGCAGTCCACTCCCTTTCTATGCCCTTGATTCTATTATATTCACCAGTTTATTCTGTTCATCAGATTTTTTTATTCACCAGATTTTTAGATTCACTTGTTGATAGATATGTATTTGTTGTTCATAATTTTTATCTTTACCTTTTTCTTCTTCTTCCTCTTCTTAAAGAGTACCTTTCAGCATTTCATATAATGCTGGTTTGATGGTGATGAACTCCTTTAGCTTTTTCTTATCTGTGAAGCTCTTAATCTGCCCTTCAATTCTGAATGATAGCTTTTCTGGGTAGCGTAATCTTGGTTGTAGGTTCTTCCTATTCATCCCTTTGAATATTTCTTGCCACTCCCATCTGGCCTGCATAGTTTCTGCTGAGAAATCAACTGACAATCATATGGATGCTCCTTTGTAGGTAATTAAATGTTTTTCTCTTGCTGCTTTTAATATTCTCTCTTTGTCTTTTGCTCTTGGTATTTTAATTAAGACGTGTCTTGGTGTGGTCCCCTTTGGGTTCCTTTTGTTTAGAGTTCTGTGCACTTCCTGGACTTGTAAGTCTATTTCTTTCACTAGATGGAGGAAGTTTTCAGTCATTATTTCTTCAAATAGGTTTTCAGTATCTTGCTCTCTCTCTTCTGGCACCCCCATAATTCTGATGTTGGTATGCTTTTGGTTGTCCCAGAGGCTCCTTACACTATCTTCACTTTTTTGGATTCTTTTTTCTTTTCCAGTGGAGTGTTTTCTGCTTCTTTGTATTTCAAAATTTTGACTTGATTCTTGTGCTCCTCTAGTCTGCTGTTAGGTCTCTGTATACTATTTTTTATTTCAGTCAATGTATGTTTAATTTCTAGTTGGTCTTTTTTCATCTCCTCAAGGGTCTCACTAAATTTATTGATCTTTTCTAAGAAATTCTTGAAAAACCTTATAACAGTGGTTTTGAACTCTATATCCAGTCGTTTGTTTTTCTCCATTTCTTTCGTTTGTGTCATATTTCTTTGTCTCTGCATTTTCACTGCTTCCCTGAGTTGGTAGAATAGCTTTGTGTGCTAGGTGTCCTATAGGCCCAGTAGCTCTGCCTCCCCAGTTACCTGAGGTGGACTCTCTTGGTGCACAGTTTGTGGACTGTGTGTACAGCCTTGTTGTAGTTAAGTCTTGATTGTGTTGGTATCACTGAGGGGAATTGACCTCCAGGCCAATTGGCTGTGAGGATTAGCTGTGTCTATGCAGGGAGAACTTCTGTGCTAGAGACAGCCTTATGAGACAAGACTTGCAAAACTGCAAAAGCCTCTGTGCTTAGCTTGGATGGGGCAGAGTCTCAGAGTTGAGAAGACAGGATATATGCACTCCTATGTTCGTGGCAGCACAATTTATCATAGCTAAGATTTGGAAACAGCCTAAGTGCCCATCAGCAGATGAGTGGATTAAAAAAACTGTGGTACATCTATACAATGAAATATTAAGCTGTGCTAAAAAGGAAGGAATTCTTACCATTTACAATAATATGGATGGAACTAGAGAGCATTATGCTAAGTGAAATAAACCAGTCAGAGAAAGATAATTATCATATGATCGCACTCATTTATGGAACATAATGAACAACATAAACAGTTCCAGAGACAAAGAAACATCGATCAGACCATCAAACCTCAGAGGGAAGGTAGGGGAGGGTGGGGGTAAGGGGAAGAGATCAACCAAAGGACTTGTTTGCATGTATATGGGCCTAACTAATGGGGACAACAGACAACAGCGGGGTGAGTGCATGAGTGTGGGGGGGATGTGGGGACAAAGGGGAGAATAAGGATATATATGTAACACCTTAATCAATAAAGAAATTAAAAAAAAGAAATGTGATGGCTGGCTTGGCTTAGGCTGCAGTGAAGTAGCTATTAGTTTAAAGAGTTGTCAGGCATGCAAGCAGGCATCTTCAAAAAATGGTATAGATTTCCAAAGTCTGCGGAAAAGAATATGTACCTGTCCTCTATTATTTTAGTGCACTTCCTTCTCTTGTCTGGATTTCTGCATTGCCCTAGGGAGCCTGACAGTAGTGCTGACAAAGGACAGGACAGGAAAGCTTTCTTCAGTCCAGTTATTTGATGTCATTTCATTACGGAAGATGAGAAACCATAAAGGAAAGTCAGTAGGAGATATTTTTGTAAGGACTCACTTTTTAAAAAAAATCTTTAAGCATATAAGTTTTAAACTAAACAAAACTAAACCAATGTTCTATACTAGAGGTCTGTTTTTTTGAGAATAGTAAGATAAAATTAAGACTCTCAGGAGATTACAAAGAGGCTCTAAGAAGTACAAAAACAAAAATGGTCAGCCTTGTGAGTTTCCGGCTCAGTTCTATCAGCATCGTCCTATCAACACACAGCTAAGTGCGTAAGAGAAGGGTGCAGGTATGTGTTAATTTTTTTTTTGCTGAACATTCACATGGTTCAGAATTCAAAATGTTATTCAAGAAAAAGTTTCTTTTCACCTTTTGTACTGAACCACTCCATTCCTGAAGTGACCAGCAATATTGTATGCATATAAGGTAAATATATACATACAGTCCTCCTCTAGTGCCTCTCCCCCCTCATAAAACAAATGTTAGCCTGCCATACACCTTGACCCACCTCTGGATGCCACTGATTGGTACATATTTATGTATGTCTACATGGGCTGTATAGTGTACCCTCAGGAAATGTAAAAATTAAATGTTCCACTTTAAAGATTAAAAATAAAAATAAAAATCATAATTAGGGCATCGGACAGATTTGGGTTAAGATCTGACTACCCACTCATTTGCTCTGCTTTGTGACCTCAGGGAAGCTTCCAGAACCCTTTATTTCCACAAATGTAAAATGAAATGATACTCATTCAAGCCAAGATAAAATAAAATGAAAAGCTCAAAATATAGCGGGAAAATAATCTCCAAACCAAAGGTTACCTAGATTTTTTTGTATTATTTTCTAGAAGATTTATAATTTGTGTTTGATGTTTATATCTATGAGCCATTTTCAATTAATTTTTTGGATAAGTACATGTGATTTTTTAGGTATTCCAGCACTATTTGTTGAAAAGATTAGCCTTTATTTATTGAATTGCTTTTTCATCTTTGTCAAAGATCAGTTGACTATATTTGTGTGGGTGTATTTTGAGGCTTTCTATTCTATCCAATTAATCTATTTGTTTATTCTTTCACTAATACTACACTATGTTGATTACTGTAGCTTAAAATTGAATATTGTAGTTAGGCATTTATGAAAAACCATAGTTAATATCAAACTTATGTTAAGACTATATGCTTTCCCCCTAAGACACGAAGCTATCTGCTCTTACTATTTCTATTCAACATTATATTGGAGATTCTAGTCAGGATAATTGGTCAAAAAGTACATTCAGATGAAGGGAAAGGAGAAAATCCCAAGGAATCCACACAAACTATGACAGCTAATAAATGAGTTCAGCAACATTGCAAGGTACAAGTTAAATATGTAAAAATTACTTGTATTTCTACACACTAGCAATTAATGATATTTAGAAAAAAACCTTTTATAACAGCACCAAAAAATAATAAAAACTTAGGAATAAAATTAAAATGTAAGATATATACTACAAAATGACAAAATATTGTTGAATAAGTAAGTCCTAAATAAATGGAAAGATATCTCATGTTACATATCAGAAGACTTAATAATGTTAAGATAGCAATACTACTTATCTACAGATTGAATGCAGTCCCTAATAAAAAGAAAACTCAGATAGTATTTTTTCACAAATTGAAATGGTGACTCTAAAATTCATATGAAAATTAAAATGGCCTAGAATAGCCTTAAAAATCTTGGGAAAGAAGAAAATATTTAGAGGAATCACATTTCCCAATGACTCAAATTATACAAAGCTACAGTTATCAAGCAATGTCATCCTGGCATTAAAACATATTTATGGATTAATGAAACAAAATTGACAGTCTAGAAATAAAACCTTATATTCTGGGTCAGTTTTTGACAAGTGTGCCAAAACAACTAAATGAGGAAAGATTAGCCTTTTCAACAAATGGTGCTGTGACAAATGGGTATCTATGTACAAATGAAGTTAGACCTTTTTCTCATAGTATATGCATAATGAAAGAATGAGAGAGGCCAGAAAAAACAGAACTAAAGGCTTTATTAGAGGAGAAGGACTCTGTTGGGCTGTCTCACAAGGGGAGAGCAGCAACACGTGCAGAAGGGAACATGCCTTTTGAGGGGAGAAATGGGAAGGGATGGGGCTTAGGGTACTCGGCAGGCGCTGATAGGTGGTTTCATAAGGCACATGATTAAGCACTTAGGTACTTAGGAATCAAGAGTTTGGGGTAACTGAGACTGGTTTGGCTCAGTGGATAGAGCGTCGGCTTGCGGACTGAAAGGTCCCAGGTTCGATTCGGGTCGGGGGCATGTACCTTGCTTGCGGGCACATCTCCACTGTGGGGCGTGCAGGAGGCGGCTGATCAATGCCTCTCTCTCATCGATGTTTCTGACTTCCTATCTCTCTCCCTTCCTCTCTGTAAAAAATCAGTAAAATATATTTAAAAAAAAAGAGTTTAGGGTATTTTGCAGGTGCTGATTGGTGGTTCAATGTATAGTCCATATAAGGTGCCTGCTTAGTTGCTCAGGAATGTCCAGGCCGCAGGTACAAGTTATACTCTGTCCATCAGTTGGGGGAAGGGAGGATCTATCATTCTAGGCTTTTGGTAATATTAAAAAAATTGAGAATCCAGACAAGGTCAGGGGGTGAAGGTCTGTCTTCTGTAGCTACTTCCTGCTGAGAGGGGGCGTCCTCAGGGGCGTGTACCTGGGGTCTCAAAGATTCTGGTGACATAGGTGTTTCTACATTCTGAATTTAAGGCCAGATAGATCTCTCCCACCTTCTGGTTGGTGAACACCTGCATTCTGTTTTGCAAAAAAACTAGTGAAACAGCCCACGAGACAGGTGTCAAAGAGCAAAATTAAAAGAAGAAATACCAGAGGGCCTAATAGTGGGAGGAGCCATGGGGTAAGTGACGAAAAACAGGGAGTGTTTTCCGTGCTGGACGAGGGGTGCAGCAGCATGATTTCCCCAAGAGACTGGCTGGTGAAGTCTCGAGAGCGATCCTGTTGAGTTACTTGGAAGTTAAAAGCTGGTCCTGAGGCTGCCACAGCGTCACTTGTCTGGTTTTGCTGCTTTTCTGGGCCTGGAGCTGAAATACAACTGAGACCTAGATGTTATTTTTAGGGGGAAAGAGAATAGGGGTCTCAGTTGCCTCACTAGTGATATGAAAGGGGAGAATAGGTTACCCTGGGGGTGAAGTTCTTGTTTTCCCAGTTTTGCCCCTTGCTGGGCATCCACAGGTTTCTCGTAGGTCCTGAGACAGGGTTTCAAAGTCTGGGTAGAGCAGTGGTTAGGCTCCCTATGGCAATTTCAACCCCTGCTGTGATGCCGAGGGCTAGGAGGAGAGGGATGATCTGGACTCCTCTTTTGTGTCAGATAGGATGGATGGGTTGTGGGACAGGTAAAGACTGATCATTGGGGGCTACATCTACATTGGGTGAGAGATAGACAGGTTCCTGTCCAGCTGATGATGAGACCAATGTACAGTGGTACTTTGAGATACGAGTTTAATTCGTTCCGTAACCTTGAGGCGTGGGAAACTATGAGACGCTCGAGTCGGGGTAAACTGGTGGGTTGTGTAGCCGGCCGATCCATGTGATTACTCGTATCTCAACTGTTGCTTGTATTTCAAAGCAAAAATCGCTCGCTCAACAGCTCGTATCTCAAAAATCTCGTATGTTAGGGCACTCGTATCTCGAGGTACCACTGTATGTGTTTTCCCCACAGAGGAAGAAAAAATCCCTGATCACGGAGACAAGCTGATAGGTATAAGGAGAGGAGGTGGGCTAAAGGGTATGAGATTCCTTTTTCTAGTTCCACACTCCAAGCTGAGAGGGTAGTCACCATGGCCCTACCAATAAGGGGTGGTAGATGAGTGGTTGAGATGGTATTGCAGTGAAAGTGGGAGGGAATGTTAGAATGGGCTATTATCCAAGGGAAGAGAGAGGGAAGGAAAGGAGCAGTGGAAGATGAGGCTGGAGAAAAGGCAGGGGGAGGAGGGAGTAGGCCCCACAGTCTGTTCCCAGGCCTCTAGCTGCTTGAATTTTAAACCACAGCATATTCCCTAGAGATAATGATCATAGAGGAGGTGAGGAGATAAGGCATTTACAGTCCCAGGAATGGCTCCGCCCTGTGGGTTGAGAGAGTGACACTGAGGTAGGTGTCTGTGGTTTGGAACAACTGGGTTTTATGAGGGGATGCATGGTAGCCTGGCCAGGCACTGAGGTAGAATGAGAAAAGAGTGAATGGGGAATTTCGTAAGATGCAGTGTAGACATGAGTGGCTAATGGACGCAAGACTAATCTGTCAACTCCCATAATGGAGACTGAGGAGTGGACAAGAGTCCCTGCAGATTCGGAGAGGGCAGAATAAGTGGCCTCAGTGTCCATTAAAAAGGAGATTGGCTTACCTGCCACCACAGTCGTTACCCGAGCTCTGTCCTGGTGATGTAAGTCTGTGGGGCCCTGTCAGGGCCTGGGCAGCTTCTTCGGTGGCCAGTCCCAGGAGGTCTGGGAGCTCCAAACCAGATCCAGAGGGTGGCCATGCTAAACTGGTTGAGGCCAGACCTGGAGGAGCCAGGCTACAGTCTGATTTCCAGTGGCCTTCCCTTCTGGAAATGGAGATGCTAGACACCAAGTGTTTTCTGTGCTTATTTCATTTGGTCCTTATGTGAGGCTTGGAGGTGAAGTGATTTGCCCAAGGTCACTGCACCTTAGGCAGGGCCCGTGGGCGGGTCTCGAGTTTGAGCGGGACTTGGTTCAGTGTCTTTCCTTGCTGCTTTTGAAGCATGGGCCCGGAGGAGGCTTAGCCCCTGACTTACCCAGGGTTGGAGGACTGGCACTTCGTTTGGGGTTTGAAAGCGGTGGCTGGGAGCTGGAAGGCTTCCTACTGGGCCTCAGCCTTGGCCTGCTCTTGCCTTTGATTTTAGATTTGGGTCACCTTCTCCCTATTATTAAAGTCCGTAAAGGTCAGGTTAACGAGGTCTTTTTGAGGTTTTTGTGGACCTGCATCTAGTTTTTAAAATTTGTAGCATATGTCAGGGGAGTAAAGGTGGTCAGGTCAGTGGAAAAAGACCTGAGATGCCTCTCAATCTGTGAGGCTGGACATAAAGAATGGGACGTGAACTCAGACTATGTCCTCCATTCCTGTTGCCTCCCTCAGGGATAGAATGGATGTGGGAATAGAAGGGGCTGTGGAGGAAGGCAGTCTCTGGGTGGCCTGAGAATGAGTGTTAGATGGGAAAGGCTGTTTGGGAGCTCACATTCTCAGGATTTGGGCTCTCAGGAAGATCAGAAAGTAAGAAGAGAATGGCCAGCCACCTGTGAATTTGGTTGCTGGCGGTCACCGGGCGGAGATTCAAGGGAAGGCGGGTGGTTAGAGTTCTCAGAGGTAGAGCGTGGGGTGCGGATTCTGCGGCAGGATTATAAGGGGTGGAAATGAGGAGTAAAGAGAGGGGCGAGTGTAGTGGGGGGAGGGTCTGGGAGGAAAGCCTGTTCGTAGGGATCTCTGAGGCCTCCCTGTCCGGTGGCAAAAATTATCTAGGTCTTAGAGCAGTGGTTCTCAACCTTCCTAAGGCCGCGACCCTTGCATACAGTTCCTCATGGGGTGGTGACCCCCAACCATGAAATGTTGCTACTGTTATGCATCATGATGTAAATATCTGCATTTTCCGATGGGGGTCGCGACCCACAGGTTGAGAACCACTGTCTTAGAGGATATTGGAATCGAAAGTGCCATTTTCAGGCCACAGAGAGACATTGTAAAGAGCAAGGATTGAGAGATTGGCGGGGAGACACCTTAAGGGTGTGTAGAGAGGTTTTGGACTGACAGGTCCCCATGACTGGAGGGAAGGGCCACAGGGAAGTTGGGGAGGAAAGAAGGAGCATCCTGCTTTTGCCTCAGCCAACCTGGAGAGAGAGAGATGAGAGAAGGTTCCAAGGTTGTCAACTAAAACCTTTCCCATGGAGTAGAGCAGAGTTTCCTGGCCAGGCGCCTGGGCTTTTGTGGAAGGTAGAACATGTAGCCGAATAGACAGGAAACTCTGAGGCCCTTCTAGGTCAAGGGAATGATGAAAGGGGGTGCGGTGGGGGAGGATCGGGAAAGTCCCTGAAGCCACTGGTGAGAAAGCGACAAGATCCCCACGTGTCCTGATACCGCAGGGTTAGAGAGGTGTCTGGAGTGGGAGTCAGAAGCTTGAGGCTAGGTTACCACCGAGCAGAGCCAGATCAGGAGTCAGAAGCTTGGGGCTAGGTTTGAGGGTTGCCCACTCTCTGGTGAACCTCCCAGGTTTTAGCACCAAATGAAAGATGAGACAGAGGGCCGAAAACCAGGACTACAGGCTTTCTTAGAGGAGAAGGACCTACTGAGCTGTCTTGCAAGGTGAGAGAGCAACATGTGCAGAAGGGAACATGCCTATTGAGGGGAGGAATGGGAAGGGATGGGGCTTAGGGTACTTGGCATGTGCTGATAGGTGGTTTCATATAAGGCGCATGATTAGGCACTAAGGTATTAGGAATCAAGAGCTTAGGGTATTTGGCAGGTGCTGATTGATGGTTCAATGTATAGTTCATATAAGGTGCCTGGCTAGGTGCTCAGGAATGTCCAGGCTGAAGGTGCAGGTTACATCATACTCCATCCACCAGTTGTGGTAAGGGACGACCTATCACATAAATTAACTAAAATGAATTAAACACCTAAAAGTTACAGATAAAACTTTAAAATCTCTTAGAAAAAGCTATAGATGTAAATCCTCATGACTTTGGATCATTCATTGTTTTTTTTTAGATAACACCAGAAGCACTAGCAACAAAAGATGAAAATAGATAAATTGCATTTCTTCGAAATTAAAAACTTTTGTGCTTCAAAGGACACCATCCGGAATCAGGGAAAATATTTGCAAATTATATATCTGATAAAAGGACTAACATCCAGAACCTATAAAAAACTTTAACAAATCAACAATAAGAGATAACCCAATTAAGAACTGGTGAATGATTTGAATAGCTATTTATCCAAAGAAGATGTGTGAGTTATAAATTAGCACATGAAAAGGTGTTCAACAACATTAACTGTTAGTCTTTAGTTATTTGGGAAATGCAACCAAAACCACAATGAAATATCATATCGCCTCCACTAATATGATTAAAATAAAAAAAAGAGACAACAAAAAGTGTTGGTGAGGATGTGAAAATATTGGAATCCTCTCTCACATTCCTGGATTGCATTATGGTGCAGCCACTTTGGAAAACAATTTAGCAGCTTCTTAAAATGTTAAAACATAGTTACCATATGATTTAGCGCCATTACTCCTAGGTATAGAAATAAGTGATAAAAAAGAGAAAATATAGTTCATATAAAAACTTTCACATGAACACTCATGACAACATTATTCATAATAACCAAAAAATAGAAACAACTCAAAGGCCCATCAAGTGATAAATGGATAAATAAAATGAGGCATATTTTACAAATGAATTTTATTTAGCAATAAAAGGAATGAACAACAAAGATGAACCTTTAAAGCATTATAAGTTGAAGAAGACAGTCACATAAAGCCAAATATATGATTCAATTTATGTAAATAAATATTCATAACCATAGAAAAAGAAAGATTTGGGGTTGCCAACTGCAATGAGGAAATGGAAATTAAATGCTAATGAGCATAGCATTTCTTTTATGGTAGAATTGAGTGTAGTGATTTTTGTACAACTATGTGAATACACTAAAAATCAATGAATTGGACACCTAAAATTGTGGCTTTTCTGGTATGCAAATTAGAGCTCAATAAGTCAATTATTTTTAAAAATGGGGGTAATACCTTCTGCTTCATAGTGCTATTGGGAAAATTAACTGAAGAGTTGTGAAACCTTTTGTTACCAAATTAGGCATTCAAGTATTTGGTGGGACTGAAAATAAATTTTACCTGCTTTCTAACTTTGCTCAGAATTGGATGTAATATACTACCACAGTAAATTCGACTAAAAAATTAGTCCTTTTATCAGATATATAATTTGCAAATATTTTCCCTGATTCCGAATGGTGTCCTTTGAAGCACAAAAGGAGCTCCAGGGTCAAAAGGAACTTTAAATACCCGCTCCTTCTTGAATAAAGTTCTGGCCCACTCACTAGAAGAGCTAGGACAAGGTGGACTTTGCTCTCTGCTTTTCCTTTTTAGACCAAATAATCATTTCTCCCCACCCACAGATTCTTCAACTCCTGTGCCGGCAGACAGATTCTTATCCACACAACCTCCTCCACTAGCAAGCATAGCTCCTGCCTTCCAGAAGAAGATTTGAGGTATAGATCTCTTACTTCCGATTTGAGAAAAAGTGCTCAGCGGAAAGCAATATTTCAAAAGAAAAGAGAATTTATAACATCATCCACTACTGACCCTATTCTGCCAGTGTTTTTGTTGGATATTCTGACAACTCAAGGCTTACTGGATACTGGGGCCAATTAACTTTGAGCTCTACATAAGTAAAGTTTCAGATGTATTTAGGACTCACGAGCCTTGGAGTCCATGACTTTCTGAAAATGCCCAAGAACACGGAGATGCTGAACTCAGAATCTGGTCCTGTGACAGAAGTCTGTCTTCAGGCCTGTTATGCAGTTGTGCCTACCACAGGTAGGCTGAGGAAATTGCTAGACTAGAAGCTTATATTTACTCTCCCATGTCAACTTGCCACATATAGGATTGCACAAACTGCCTTAAAGAACTCAGCTGTCACATTCTATTATAATTTGAATCATGATTTTGAAATGGAGCACAAATTAATGTTACTTTATATACAAAATATGTCTTATGTTATATTGATTCCAATAGAAATCTAATTGAAATATTACATGTCAGGAAGAGTACATCCCTCATACATCCAAAAAATCTGTCACTGTTCTATGTTTGAACCTAAGTTTATATCCATCACGGACATACCATGTACCAGGCTCCAACTAATATAGAAATGGGTAAAACACAGATGAAATTCTCAAAAGGAGCTCCATCTTTTGGCAAACGTTACACTGTAGTGTTGTTAAAGAAAATAGTGTTATGTCAGCACAGGGTACAGGACATCTGCCTGAATCTGGGATGTCATGGGGGGAGGAGGTGTAGAGAAATGATTCCCAAAGATACTCTATGGAAGGTAGATGGACAGAAGGATGTTATGGAACAGCTCCTCAGGTAAAAGAGTAAAATGTGTGTCTTTATAAACATTCAGTCTAGCTGGAACCAATTACTGAGATTGGAGTCATGAGCCGAGTTAATTTACAATGGATAGGTAAGAGAGAAGGATCTATATTGGGCAAACACATGCACCCATCCTAACTCAGCCCCATCCCACCGAGACCGGTCCTAAGACGAGGCAAGAAACAGTTGGGCAGGGAGAAGGCCTTAATAGGCTTCTTCAAAGGGGCCCCTCGGGGAACCAGGGATCCCTTAAGAGAGCATAACTTCAGAGGAGCCTCCAGCCTCACCCTTGGGGATTAGAGTTCAGCTTCTGGTCAGAGCTAAAGGAAATAAAGGAAATAAATTCCCTCTGCCCGCTCTCCCCCGATCCCCAAAACATTCAAGAGTCTCTTTAACAACAAAATGATTTATTTGTGACAGCCCAGTTCCCATCGCTTCAATACAGCACAGGAGTTGAAAAGAGTTACACTGCAAGCATCCTGCAGTCCAAGGTAGAGCTCCATGCCCCCCAAGGCAGCAAGCCCATCTCCCCCAGAGACCCATGGCCAGAGCCAAACTGAACTTGCGCACACAGGCAAGTGTAGAATGAAGTCAGACCTCAACATGATGCATTCGTCCCCCACAGATCTTTAATCTTCCTAACGGCAGCCTCTACCCCCATAACTAGGCCAGCTCCTAGCCTCTGAGACACCAGAGAGCTTTCTATATGGGGTAATTAACAGGGGTTTAAGTGTTACATAAACACAATAACCTGTGAAATCTAGTCTTCCATAGGAAGGTTAAAATGACTCCCCTCTACATAATCCTAATGAGAAATGACAGCTCTTTCCCTCGTTCTCTTCACCACAGATGTGGGTGGTTTTGAAATGATTTTGTCTCAGACAGCTCCATATTTCCCTAGTGGGCTTATTGAAGAATGTTCTCCTCACCCAAGGACAGGAAGGAAACTCAGATACTTTTCCCAGGTCCAGAGGCTGAGAGGAAAAGCTCTAATAATAATAGGAAAAACCCCTTCCTCTATTTCCCTTAACGGATTTTTGTGGAGGTTTTTGCCTACAAGTTTTCTAATATATCTGGGAAGAGTTAGTTTAGATTTAGATGGCAATCCAAGCATAGAGGCGGGCAGTCTTTCTGATTAGTTACTAGTTTCTAGAATACAGGAGACAAGGAAGAGGAGTATAAAAAATCTGTTTGCTTTCTTCACCCCAAATCTTCTAGAGAGCCTCAGAAGATGTACCACTAGAAATATTCCACATTTCCCAGGTCTTGGTGGGACAATGCCTGAAATTGTATTCATAATGGACTCGTGACCTTTTTAACAAAGTCACCACGAAAAGACAAGAAAATAGAGGCCATATCCAAAGGCACATCTTACTCAAGCATTAAGGGCTCTGGCTAGTGGTCAAAACATACTCATGTTTGGTATCAGAACTGTTTTTGATAAAGTGAGATCATAAACAGGGAACGAGACTTAACAACACTTAAGGCAAGGAATAGAACCAATAGATTAGCTAGAGGGCCACTGCAGCTTTCACACTGACATTCGTATCTTTATTTGAAACCCTACTCCATTTTCTTGGGAAACCCGAGCTACCTGTACCTGTGCTATCACCTGCACGTGCAGGCCTGGGCAATCATATCCTCATACTCCTTGTACAAGATATTCCCATTAGCCTCAACCATAAGGATGCTGATGGGAACATACTTATAAGGGACACACGAGGGCTGAGGGACACTCTGGTTCACCAGCTCATTGACAAGGTTCTGGATGATGGCATGATTGGGAGAATTGAGACCGTAGCGTAGCACCCGAGGGCAGGCACCCTTACAATAGTTTGGGGTATAGAGATTGGGAGCAATGATCCAGTGATCCCAGCCCAGCTGGTGGAAACTGACTTGGAAATGGTGGAGGGAACACTGGTTACTCTCAGGCCTGTCATGTTCCTGGGCGGGGCCAGCAATCTTAGATGCAATACTGCCCGCTTGCCGTGTTCTACGCAAGAGAAGAGAAGAGTCTCTTTCCATAAATTCCTCCAGGCTTCCAGGTAGAAGTTTGGCCTTCTGCACACTTTTATGAGTGTCGTTGAAATAGAGTAACAAGAAGGCAGTGTCTAAGGACGAAGTGCCATGCCACGGGAGCTCCTGACCCTCGCTACCTTTTTGATGTTGACACATGAAGCACAGTCGCAGGATCCGGTGCCTCTTGTGGTTCCAGAGTCTTTGCTGGACGTGTTGGGTGACGTCCCTCTCTGTCCAAGCTTCAGAGAGTAGGGAAGGTTTTGAGGAACCTCTTCCCGAGGAAGGAAAGCAGTTGGTCGGGCTTTTCTGGACCCAGGGTTCCACATGGCAGGAGAGGTGGAAGCCAGCTAAGTGGAGCTGATGGCGGTAAACCACAGTGGCTCTGACTAGTTGGTAGGCTACCTCGTTTGGCCTCAAAGGAAAGTCCAGGATCTTTATGTGCTGGGGGCCTGCATAGGTAAGAGGAAATAAGCACAGAGGATTAATTTCTTATCCCTGAGCCTGAATTTCCTTCACAAACCTCAGCACACACAGACAGCTGTAAGCAGCCCAACTAAAGTTAACCCAAGATCACAATAATAGTTATTGTTCATGGAGGATTAGCTTTTTAACCTACAATAACCTTAGGAGCTATTTATTATCCCCATTTTACGAAGAGATTAAGGTTCAGAAAAGTCTATGCCAGAGGACATACAGCCAGTGTGTGGTACAATCAATATTCGAGCCCAAGTCATACCCCGCTCTACCAATTACTAGCTGTGTTACATTGAGTAAGTTACTCTAAGTCTCTATAAAATGGGTATGTTAATAGTACTACGTACTTACCTCATAGGATAGTGGTATTAAGGAAAACCATGTTTGTATTTTACCCAATGCCTGACACCTGGTAAGCTAACAGTAAAGGTTAGCTAGAGGATGTTGGTTGTTTTCCTTGGAGGAGGGAGTGTAAATCCTGTCTGTTGTCATCTTTGTTATATCAAACTTAGGCCTTTGCTAGTCTCAATGTTCCAAAGGTTTCCCTGAAGTTGATGACTATCAGCTTTCCCTAGAGAGCCCTGTACTTCAGGAACCCACTGCTGTCCCGGAACAGTGTCTAATGACGATGTTTAAAACAGAATTAAGCATAATGAGAACAAAGACAATTCCAAAACATATTAGTTACCAAAATCCCCATGTGACATGATCTAAATAACACACACACACACACACACACACACACACACACACACACACACGCTTGATAAACAAGGATATTGGGGTACAACATGTAAACACTTGCAAAGTTATGAACGTACTTTAGAATCAAAAAGACTTGAGCTCAAATCCTGCCCTTGCCGCCCACGGTCCTTATGACCTTTGCAAGTTAACCTCTCTGTGCTTTAGTTTTTCTTATCTTTAATAATTAGGCTAATTGTTCTATGACAGCTAGCGATAATAGCCATCATTAAGGATTAAGCACAATTGATATTCACTCAGCCAGTATACAGCTTGTTTCTTTCCTGAGGCTTTGTCAATGTCTCCAATTCGGCATTCTATACTCTTTGCCTTATTTTAAGAATAAAACATATAAACAGCCCTCCCCAAGAATATATATGTATTTCTCCATTGCAGTTTTCAGTGATATAACAAGCAGTAAGAGATTTTCGGTAAGATACAAGTTGACACATCACTCAATTGCCCTGGGGCCTCGGAGGTATTCCTCAGGTAGGCCCAAGGCAATTCATTCTTAAATTGGGTCTCTAAGTGATAGCAGGATTGGAGCCAGCTTTCCCCAAGTTTGCCATTCTTTGAAAGCCAATCCCGAGAAGGCAATGAAACCTGACAGGAAACTCAGATCCTTGACCCTCTTTCCCACCATTTCTCTCCCTCCGGGAGAGTATGGATTGTAACTCACCTTTGAGGGGCTTTGCTACATTGCCCAAGGGCCTGACCAGCCTCACCATGGTGGCCCCAATGGTGCGGTTCTCCCTAGGGTACCCATGCGCATCAGCTGAGCGCTGGTACAACTCCATCATGTATCGCATGGGATGCTCTGGGACCTGTGGCTTCCTCTGCTGCTTGCCAGGGGCTTCTTTTAGCAGCTCCTGGATCAGGGGCAAGGTAGGGGCTTCAGCCAGGGGGCCAGTAGAGTGCTGCCCTCCCATTCCCATTTGGACTCTGTGTTCTGTGAAAAGCACCAGTCCCCAGAGAAGAAGAATTCTAACGCTGCTGAGGAGGACCATCTTGAAAGGCTTGGTGTTCAAGACGTGTTCCAGCCCAAGCCCAAAGGATATCGCTCTGTCTCTTTCCTGTCACAGAGGTAATTGCATCCTGGCTCCACAACCACAAAGGAGAGAGCAAGAAAAAAATGCAAGGCAGGTAAGCCCTATGTTGCTTCTTCTGGGAGGATCTTCGGGACCAAAGGAGGTCTCCTAACTTGGCCTCTTTGCATCAAAACAAATAAAAACAGCAGGTGGGACAAGGCAGCATGCCCCTCCTGCTCTCCAGGGCTGGTAACAAGATAGCACTTATTTGGAGGCTGAGGCAATTTAAAAGGAAAAGTCCCTTCCAGGACCTGCTCCCTTACTTTATCCACTAGGATGAAAAAAAGCAGTACTAGCTAGTTCTGCTTCTCAGCTTTAAAGGAAGTCTCTTAATCACAGTACTTAAAGGGCCAGAGGACTCCTGCTACCATCCTACTTCCATGCAGTACTGTCTCTAGTGCAGCATTTCACAAAATGTGGTCTGCTGATGACTTGTAGTGAAACGATCTTCTGTGACTGGTAAGAATGCAGACTTCTGGGTCCGCAGAAATATGAATCTTAACAAATGTTCCAAGAAGTTCCCGGGAACAGTCAACGTGGAAACCACTGTGTGGCTGGTAGAGCTTGAAGAAGATGCCTTAACAGTGGTTCTCAATCTTGGCTATACATTACAGTCACCTGGGAAGCTTTAACTATCAGGGATGCCTGGGTACCATCTCCAGATATTCTGATGTAGCGGATCTGGGTGTTACCAGAGCATCACGATTTTTTTTTTAAGTTCTGCAGCTGATTTTAATGTGCAGCCCTGTTTGAGTGCCCGGCTTAGAATGTTCTGGTTTTCCGTGGAAGGTGTTGAGATCCTGAATGTGCTTCATCAGAGAAGGCTGGAGTGTTGGAAGGTAAATCTGTGGAAGTTGGCTGGGAGCTTACCTAGCTTGGATGGTTAATGGGAACCAGAAGGACTGAGTCAGTTTAGTTAAGGCTGCCCAAAGCAGGATTCTGCAGAAAAATGATAGGTGTCCGGTTCTGTCCAAGGAGAAGCAGTTTGTTGGGGTTCTAAGGAGAAGGTGGGGCAGGAGGTCAAGTCATGGCTCTAGGAGATGATGCGGCGGGCCTGATTGGTAGGAGGCCTTTACCTCAGACCCAAAATATCTATGGATGGGCATCATTATGGTGAAACAGGCATGGACGTTGTAATCACACTACACTCTCCCACGATGTGCTAGTTCTGGCCTCATGAGCTGCGGAGAGGCAGCAAAGAAGCCCTTCTGTCCTTTACCTTATCTACTAGGATGAAAAAAAAACAAAACAAACAGCACTAGCTAGTTCTGCTTCACACCTCTCCTCCCTCTTCTCTACCCCCTCTTTGAATTGTGATGATCTCCTATCAGCTGTAATTTAACTTCTCCAAAGCAAATCTCTTCATTTTCCTGAGCCTCACTCCCCTCACCTGCAAAATGGAGATAACATGTTTTAGCTCCCAGGTTCTTATGAGGATACAAAGGAATAATCTAGGTTCATTGCACAAATCTAATTAGACACGGGATGGATGTCATACAACATGTTGACTACATGCTCAAAGTTATTTGTTTCCTTTCCGTAGTTTTTCTTTCCTTTTTTAAAAAAAATATATCTTATTGATTTTTTTACAGAGAGGAAGAGAGAGAGAGAGTCAGAAACTCAATGAGAGAGAAACATTGATCAGCTGCCTCCTACACAACCCCCAATGGGGATGTGCCCGCAACCAAGGTACATACATGCCTCTGACCGGAATAGAATCTGGGACCTTTCAGTCCACAGGCTGACGCTCTATCCACTGAGCCAAACTGGTTTCGGCTCTTTCCGTAGTTTTTCTAATATGGCCTTGGTCCCTGGCATGTACACATGCTTTACAAAACAAAAGGCCTGGGATGATGGGTCTTTTAGGTCTGGACTTAAATCCCAATTTAAAAGAACCCATTAGCTGGGTGACTTTAAGCAAAGTTTCTCCCAGTGTGAGTTGTTTGTTTGTTGTTGTTTTTTTTTAATCTGAACTGTTAGTTCCTTAAGAAAGTTGTGAGAATATTGCATGCATTTGGATTGTATACATTAATATACAAGTAAGGGATCCAAACAGATGATTCACAGAAGTAAAACCTGATTGGCAAAAACGTTGTAATGGAAACCAGGAAAATGTAATTTGAAATCACACAAGATACAATTCCACACCCATTGAATTGGCAGCATATTAAAAGGGTGATGCTATTAAGTTCAGGTGAAGATATAGAACACACGTAACGCTCTTACACTGCAGTTGGGGAAGTGACTTGATAAAATCACTTTAAAGAGCAATCTGGCTTTTGATTTCTAATTTCCAATTAGAAATTTTTGTCTGTGGCTCCCAGCAATAAATCCATTTTTACATTGCAACCCAATACAAGCATAAGCACACACACTCACACATATGTACTTGAAGTAAACATTTTCTGAAGCAATAGTTATCCTTACGACATATTGGGAGGAGTGATGTATCATGATTGGTAAGAACACAGCTCTGAAGCCAGAATCCAGTTTAAATTCAGATCCACCATTTATTAGATTGATCTTGGGCAAGTTATTCAACTTCGCTGTGCCTCAGTTTTCTCATTTGTAAAATGGAAACCATAACTTCTCTCTGCTTTAATTTTTAAACATATAAATGAGATTAATCAAAAGACCTCAGTGTTTTTGTAAGGATTAAATTTGTTGATACACGTAAGGCGTTTAAAGGGGTTCCTGGCACAAAGTGAATTCTAGACACAGGTTAATTGTTACTACATTTGATGCCAGTTGTGCTCACCAGAAAGCTTGGCTTTCACTGTCGTGCTAGTTCTGGCCTCTGAGCTGCAGAGAGGCAGCCAAGAAACCTCTCTGTCCCCTTCCTTGGTCTACACGGCTCCTCCCTCCTCTCTTACCCACTTCTCTGCTGCCCCAACATTCTCTTTGGCCCTTGACCTCTGTCTGTTACCAATTTAAACTTCCTATTTTTCTACTCAACATAGCTAAATAAAAGAACAAGTTGTCAGGACAACTATCAAAGGGTCTATATAAGAGTTTTGGGTACAGTTTTCTTTGATGTTTCAGTGGTATTGGATTGGGATTACATCTGTCAAGAACATTTTTCTGCCATCTCTTAGTAATGCGATTTTGACATAGGATCAAAAGAAGCAAAAAGAAACAACATATTACACTGGAAAGAGCGTGATTTGGGTTTGAATTCCTGGTTCTGCCTGTTATTGGTTGTTGCTTAACCTCTCAGCTTCTCAGCTTTCTTAACTGTAATTGGGGATATTCTTTACTTTCCAAGGTTGTGGTGAGATTTAAATGAGATAATGTATATAAAGTACCCGACACACAGATAAATGGTAAAATTTATCATTAATAGCCTATGATTTAAAAGTATATATAAGTATATCTGACCAAAGGAAATATCCGGTCAGCATTCATCTAAAGTTCTGCTGAATTTTTATTCCATCCCTTCATACCCTGAGAAGACACAACTGATTGAATAGGTCAGCTTTCTTATTTTCAGAAAAAGATCCCTCAAGCAACCCCATTCTTACCACTAGAATTTAAAGAAGCCAATATGATTATTTCCTTGAAATGCCCTCTGGTGGGCCCAAAGATACTACCCCATACCCCCAGAGGAGGGCACCAACTTTCTTTTTAGCCTGATGGTTAAGGTGTGGGGTGAGGTAGAGGGACAGGTTATAGGTGAGTGGAACAGGGTCAACTAAAGGATATTTACCAACTCTTCCTGTGTTAGAAAAGCCAGTATGTGGCAAACAACTAATGGTATAAATTGGACACTGTAGGAGGTGGTTATTGACATGACAAAAGGATTTCTTGAAACAACAAAATGGGTCACCACAAGTTGCTTTGAACAGCAGGGCCCTTAAAATGTGGTGTGGGTTAACTTGAAATTCTAGTGTGTTGGACATACTGGTAAAGCACATGATATTTATAAAAGAGTGAACTTTGATCTAGTTTTGGGGAGGATGGCTATTTTATAAAGTTGACATCTATAAAGGATTCTTTCTTTTACATTATTATCATTCTCATTTTCTTGCAATCGCATTCATTCAACAAACAGCTAATTAAGCACCTTCTTGTGTTAGAAATTAAGGATCTACGGCTATAGCTAGACTGTAGGTTCAAATTCCAGCTCTACCACTTAACTAGCTTGGTAATTTTGGGCAATTGACTTGATGTTTCTGTGCTTCAGTCTCCCCATCTAATAAAAATAATAATAACATTGCTTTAGAGGACTGTTGCGAGGATTAAATGTATTAAAGTACATAGTAAGCATACAGTGTTCTAGGCACTATATTAAACCCTGAGACTACAGAAATTAATATGACAGGTCCTCTATCTTCAGCACTCTGGGCACTATACTAAGCACTGAAGTAGGTTGGAAAATACCAAGATACAAGTTTCTATTTCAAGGAGATAACAAGTTTCATAGTGACATAAAAGAAAGGAACCATTTCCTCAAAGCCACAGCATTTTCTCTGATTACTGTTCTGAGTTCTTGAAAAATGGACCTATTTTGTAGATATGTTGTTTACAAAATCATTTTCTATAAAACAAAGATTATAGGGAGGGATGGGTAAAAAAGGGGAAGGGATTAGATGTACAAATTTCCAGTTATAAAAGCAGTCATGGGGATGTAAAGTACAGAAGGAATATTGTCAATAATATTGTAATAATTAAGTATACTGTCAGGAGGGTACTAGACTTATTAGTATGGTCACTTTGTAAGTTATATAAATGTCTAAGCACTATGTTGTACACCTGAAACAAATATAATACTAGTATTGTATGACAACTGTATTTGAAAAATAAAAATATTGTAAAAAACAGATTATGGTGTATTTTTGGAAATATTAATTTGATACTAGACTACATCCTTTTATATTCTATTGTATCTCATTTTATCTTCATATCAACTCTGTGAGTTAAGTATTGTTATTCTCATTTAAAGATAAGGAAATTTAAGATAGGAAAAGGAAACTTGCTCAAGGTTGTACAGCTCTCAAATGATGGAGTCCACGGGATTTGGTCCCCAAGTCAGGTTGATCTTAGAGACCCTCTCTTTATACTTTATACATTGCTATGTAACTACCAATAAGCATTTATCCCCTTAACAAGACACAGTTATTCCATAAGGTAATCTCACAGAGATTCTGTAAAACAACAATAAATTTAAGTTCTGTGAAATCAATGATCATCTCATTTACTATAGGTACTCAATAAGTATTTATTGAACAAATGGTTGCAATAAGAGCTTATTATTCTTGCCAAAATCTAGGCTTATGGGCAGACTTTTGTTGGACTCTTGTAATGTGTCCTCAGAGAAGGTTCTCCTGAGTTTTGAGGTAGAAATGAAGCAATCACTTTTCCCTCCCTGTGCATTCAACTACTTTTTCCAAAAAGTCATTATTGCCTGTCTTAGTAAGTCCTTGTGACTCTTACCATTCCTACTGATGCCAGAAGCCCCAGTAAAAGAAGCACTGCCTTTTCCATGCATAGGCTGTAAGAATCACTGCTCACAGCATTTGGTGTTCAGCCTTCCTTATCTTAAAGCCAGGAAAGGTCTTCTTTACTTGCAGTACATTCAGGTCTAGACTCCTAGGTAGCCAAATTAACCTTGGGACATGGACCCTGAATTAAAACACTTATCAAGCCTCAATGGTATGCCACATATTGTGGGTAGATGATAGTGGAACACAGTTCAGCAAGGAAAACATTTGCAAAGGTCCCAAGGATGCAAAAGATCTATATAGCTAGCGTGCAGAGAAGAGACTGCAGGAAAGAGTTTCAGGTAACAATGGTATGTAGGAGCCAGAATATGCATGGCTTTGAAAGGGCTGCTGCTAGCTTTTGTGCATCTTTAAAAAATATATTTTTATTGATTTCAGAGAGGGAGATAGAAGGAGAGGGAGATTGAAACATCAATGATGAAAGAGATCCATTGATTGGCTGCCTCCTGCATGCCACACATGGGAGATCCAGCCTACAACCTGGGCATGTGCCCTGACCAGAAATTGAACTATGACCTTCTGGTTCATAGGTCGACCCGCAACCACTGAGCAACATTAGCTGGGTTGTGCATCTTTTTGACAATTAAAACAAGAGTGCACAAATTAGAAAGAGATAACCCTTCTGAGTGGACACAGCTCTATGCTGGATTTCAGCCCTCACATGCCCCTTTGACAGGAACCTTTGTGTAGTGTACTAATTGTACAGCCATTTATAATTACTCTCTTTGTAAGGATTTTGGCCTTCTCTGTGCTTTAGTCACCCAGGCCTTCTGGTTATCTTTCATTTTTTCCAACAAACTGTAGTACCTTTGTTTCAAGGTCTTTTAAATACACCATTCCCCAGAGTATGTCCACTTAGCCTTTATATCTCAGCTAAAGTATTGTTTCCTTGAGGATGCTGTCCCTGAGTCCTTAGGTTAGATCTAAAGAGCATTTGAGGAAGATCTGCAATGATGATGACACTTGAATTGGATTCTTAGTTATAAGTAGGATTTTATTGGATAGACAAAAGAAGATATGTCATTCTGGAATCAGAATACAATATTTTCTGGCGAATAAGACGACCTCCAACCTTTCCAGTTAAAATATAGAGTTTGGGATATACTTGTCCTATAAGATGACCCCCGACTTTTGAGAAGATTTTCCTGGGTTAAAAAGTTGTCTTATACTCCGGAAAATACGGTATTTTAAATATTGCCCTCAACAGTGTAAGAAGGATGGATTGAAGAGATCTTGAAAGGTTCTGCAAAGCAGGACCTAAAGAACAGTGTCATTCCTACTATGGGACACTTAGAAAGAGCTGGGCAGCAGTTGTAAGGAACAAAATCAGAAACAAGTCACGCCATCTGAGCATTTACTGGATCCTTTGTGCATGCGTTATTTCATTAATTACAACTGTGAAATAGGTACGGGCATTCCTATTTTACAGAAAGAGGAATTGAAGTTCAAAGCAGTTAAGTGATTTAACATGGATAACATAGCTATAATGAAAGGCAGATTTGCACTCAGATCTCGACTCCAGGTTCAGGGCTTTTCGGGTATCTTTGAGGAGTCTGTACTTACATTCCTTAATACTTTCAAAGCCTGGCTTCCCATTCTGGCTCTTCAGAATTTGGTTTTCAGCATAAGAGTGCAAAATTTTAACTCTCATCATTGCTTATAGATCATATCACTCCTAGACAACCAGAAGAGTATGTTTTCTTTTAGCCAAGTATGCAAGTAAGAGCTAGTGATTATACATTCTGAATATCCTTTTGGCCGCAGAGACAGCATTTGCTGGTGTGGCTTTTGGAGTTTTTGATCATTCCTGGATATTCAATTAATCAATATTTTTACCACTAGCCATATTTCCATTCTCTGGCCTCCTTCCCTCTGATCCCAGTAGTCACTTGCATTTTTTTGTTGTTATTTGATACTAAAGCAAATGAGTATGTAATTGAATTCCTACGTTAAAGATAGAGGGACTGTCCTTCTGAAAGTCCCACAGAGACTGGTTGCATAAATATAACCCATTTTCTATTGCATGTCAACTTTACATGGGTTAGGCATGCCTGAATACCAATAAAACCTGGGCCAAAACAAGTAACTACAAGGAAGACATTATGGATGCTTGGGACAGAAGAAAGGGAAGTTAAGAGTGGCCTCATCTAGCCAGAGTGGCTCAGTGGTTGAGCATCAACTTATGAACCAGGAGGTCAGGGTTTGATTCCCAATCAGGGCACATGCCCAAGTTGCAGGCTCAGTCCCCAGTGTGAGGCATGCAGGAGGCAGCCAACTGATGATTCTCTCTCATCATTGGTATTTCTGTCTTTCTCTCCCTCTCCCTTTCTCTCAAATCAGTACAAATATATTTTTTAAAAAAGAGTGGCCTCTTCAAAGACACAATAGCTATTTGCCTGATCTACAAGTCTACAAGCTCTGCCCTTATCTCAAAACCAGTGTGGATGAACTTGGTCAAAAGGTACAAAATTCCTGTTATAAAATAAATAAGTTCTGGGGAGGTAATGTACAGCATGGTGACTTTAGTTAACAAGACTGCTGCTAAGAGAGTCGAAAGTTGCTAAGAGAGTAGATCTTAAAATTTCTCATCACAAAAAAATCTTGTAACTATGTGTGGTGATAGATGTTAACTAGATTTTTTTGTGGTGGTCTTTTCACAATATATACATATGTCAATTTACTATATTGTATATCTGTAACTAATATAACGTTACGTGTCAATTATATCTTAATTTCTAAAAAGGGAAATGCAGAGTGTGGTGTTACTAAAAAGGAAAAGGCCTAGAACTTGGATCTAAGGCAAGCACTTGAAACTAACAGTAGGGGGGTTATAAGGAATTTTTTTAGAATGGTCACTTTCTCTAAAAAAATCCTTGCCACTGTCTAGTTGAGTCACATAGGGGTAGAAATATCTTTGTCTTACTTTTCATTTTTGATGTCAGGAAGAACGTGCACAGGTGAATCTTTCTCCTTCACTGTCCATAGGAAGTGTTCTCTTCTCCTAATTCTGAGGCAAGACTTCTGGAAAGACCAGAGCATAAGTCACCATGAATGTTGGAACAAGAATCTGAGACACAAAGAATGGGGATCATGAGGTTTGAAAATATGGACTGCTAGTCTCTTCTTTCCTACCTTAAATCATGAACTACTTCTCCATTTGGGCAGTAAGGAGAGTCCAATTCCACCTCTCATACTGAAACTGAAAGTTGAAGAAAGCAAACTTGTGAACAACTAAATTAGCCCCAAATAAATTATTTGCATAAACTTGGAGACAACTCAAAACTGCAGCCAAATTTCTAAGCAGCTTCAAATCTTTTGGATTCTCAGGAAAAGCTAGTGAACATTTTATGGCAAGCATGTCAAACTCACGGCTCATGGGCTGCATGTGGCCCACAACGAATATTTTTGTGGCCCAGCCAATATATTGGTGTGAGCAGCTATTTACAATTATGAAAGGAAATAAGTCTCCTCTCAGATCTAGAATTGCTGACATTCGCCTTAGGTAAGTTTTGAAAGTAATCATTTCGAACAAGATTCTCCCCAAAGTAGGAAAGATAGTAGCAGAGAAGAGATGCCAAGTGTTAGGAAGAAAACAATAATTTTATCATTGCTCTTGTTATTCTTTTTAATACTAGTAGAGGCCTGGTACATGAAAATTCATGCACTGGAGGGTGTTCCCTCAGCCCCAGCCTGCCCCTCTCACAATCCAGGACCTCTCAGGGGTGGGAGGTGACCCAGCAATCAGGGGAAGGTGATGCCCCATCACACCTCTGCTGCCGCCACAGCCAGCAGTGCAAGCCTCAGCCATCTCTGGTTATCTGAGCCTTGGGTGGCATTGGGTGGCTGGGCAGCCACCATCTGAGGCTTGCCTGCACCTCTGGCTGACCCTGGATGGCTGGGGGGGGGGTGTGCTGAGGAGACTGGGGGACTCCAGAGGCAGACATGCAGAGCAGCTGGGTGCCTGCTGCCCCAGTGAGGCTGAGGGGACTGGGCGACGCCATCTTGTGGCTGTGGGTGTGGCCATCTCTGAGGGTGTGACTGTCAATTAGCGTATTTCCTCCTTATTGGCTGTGGGTGCCACCATCTTTGTGATGGTGTGAGGGTCAGTTAGAATATTCCCTCTTTATTAGATAGGATACTTTTGGAACTACACCTACGTTTCTATGACAATTGAAGCTTTTGTGTTTTGCATCCCACATAAACTTAAACCTTATTTATTTGGCCCATGTTAGCCTTTGAGTTTGACATGCTTGTTTTATGGTGTTTGTTGTTGTCTCAGTTTAAAGAAAAGCTTGTAGAAATCCCAGGGATAGGCCTTGGGGTAAAAAGAGAATAAGGGAGGATAATAACTCCAACTGGGAAAATTACTGTAAAAATGGGAACTTTGTTGAGAATGTCACTGTGTTCTCAAAGACAGTTCTCAATCTTTCAGAGTATTATTCTTCAGAGAGAGGCTCCTAAACTCAGAAGTCCCTTCCTTTTTAACAGAAGAATATATGTTCTTTGAAAAAAAATTGTATTCATATGTATATTCACTGAATATTTATTAACTACCTCCTGTCAGTTCTGTGTTGGGGGACACAGCAGAACAAAATACTAATGATAGTGTCCCTGTCCTTGTGAATTTTATAGTTTGTTGTGGGAGGCAGACATTATGTAGACAACGTCACAAATGAATAAATATTTAAAATTGTAATGGAGTGCTATGAAGGGAAATTTCAGGCTTCCCTGGGAACATACCCAGCAGGAGATGACGGTGGGATGGAAGATCGAATTTATTCACATGGGTCCAGGAAGGTTCATCCTAGGAAGTGACATGTAAGTGGAGACATAAAGGTTAAGGAGGAGTTCACCAGGTAAAGTTATGGGAAAAGAATATGCTGGGAAGAGAACACTCTGAGGGGAAAAAAGGAAGAAAGAAATAAAAAGGAAGAAAAAGAAAAAAGAAAGAGAGAGAGAGAAAGAGAGGGGGGGGAAGGAATGAAGGAAGGAAGGAAGAGGAAGACAGAAAAAAGAAAGAGGAAGGAATACAAAAGGAAAAAAAAGAAAAGAAAAGAAAGTGTGCCTGGATATCCTCAAAGAATTGAAAGAAGTGAAGTTTGGCATGGGCATAGAACATAAGATGGGGCTGGAAAATTTGGCAGGAGTTAAACTATGCAGTAACCATTTGGACTATATCAATTATTTTGTATTTGGGAGAGGAAGAATTAAAGACTAATTGAATTCGGGTATGCTCCACTGGAGACATAGTGTTCTTTGTTACCGAGTTGTGGAGCACTGGAGAAGAGAAGGTTTGGAGAGGAGGGGAGATAATGAGTTTGAGTCTAGATATTATAATTTCAAATGCATGTCATTTAGGTGATTGGATATGCTATTTTGAAGTTCAGACGTGAAATCTAGAAATACAAAACAGAGTTGTTGGCATATACATAATTATTAAAGACATGGAAATGGTTGAGTTTATTAAGAGGAGAAAATTCAGAGTGATAATGAGAAGGCCTAGGCTGATATTTAGATAATTCTAGCATTTTAAGGTTGAGTAGAGGTAAAAAGGCCGAGGAGGCAGGAGAGCCAGGACGATGCTGAGACCAGAAGATAAAGACAGACAATGTTTTCAGAGGTATTGAATGAGGCAGAGAAGTAAAGAATATGAGAACAAATGAGTGACCATTGGGTTTAGCAGTAAGGTCATTGATAACCTTAGTGAGAGCTGTGTTTGGTGAAGTAGTGTTAGCACTAATCAAACTTTACTGCATTGGGGTTGGAGTGAGTAGGAGGTGTGACAATGGAAAAAGTCAGACTAGAAATTCCTTTCAGAAGTGTGGTGGTCAAGGAGAGAAAAGAGACAAAGTGGTAGAGGAGCATGAGGGATCCAGGAAGTTGTTTTTTTTGTTTTGTTTTGTTTTGTTTTTTTGTTTTTTATGAGTGAAACTCATAAGAGCTGATGGGAAAGCATTATGTATCAACTCTATTTTTCATGCCCTAAAGACCAGAAATTAGTCAAGGTCAGTTTGTAGATAGAAAGAATGCATGCTTGAGTCCACTGCCAACAAAAGCAAATTCCCTTGGGATCTTCTGATCAGACCCAATTATACTATTCTCAATTGCTTTTAAATCTTTATTCAGATTATTACAGATGTTCCTCTTTTTTTCCACCACAGCTCCTCTCCACCCGGTTCCTACCCCACTCCTGGCCTTTTCCCTCCCCACTGACCTTGTCCATAAGTATAAACTCTTTGTCTAATCTCTTCCCACACCCCCCACAACACCTTCCTCCTGAGAATTGTCAGTCTGCTCCTTTCTATGCCCCTGATTTTATTACATTCACCAGTCTGTTCTGTTCATCAGGTTTTTTATTCATTAGATTTTTAGGTTCACTTGTTGATAGATATGTACTTGTTGTCACTTCGTTGTTATAATTTTTTAACTTTACCTTTTTCTTCTTCCCATTCTTAGAGAATACTCTTCAGTATTTCATTTAATACTGGTTTGGCAGTGATGAACTCTTTTAGTTTTTTCTTATCTGTGAAGCTCTTTATCTGACCTTCAATCCTGAATGATAGCTTTGCTGGGTAGAGTAATCTTGGTTGTAGGTTCTTGCTATTTATCACTTTGAATATTTCTTGCCACTCCCATCTGGCCTGCATAGTTTCTGTTGAGAAATCAGCTGACAGTTGTATGGGTACTCCCTTGTAGGTAATTAACTGTTTTTCTCTTGCTGCTTTTAAGATTCTCTCTTGGTCTTTTGCTCTTGGCATTTTAATTATGATGTGTCTTGGTGTGGTCCTCTTTGTATTCCCCTTGTTTGGGGTTCTCGGCACATCCTGGACTTGTAAGTCCATTTCTTTCACCAGGTAGGGCAAGTTTCTGTCATTATTTCTTCAAATAGGTTTTCAGTATCTTTCTCTCTTTTTCTTGCACCCCACATAATTTGAATATTGGTACACTTGAAGTTGTCTAGAGGCTCCTTACACTATCTTCATATTTTTGGATTCTTTTTTCTTTTTGTTTTTCCGGTTGGGCTTTGGGCCTTCTTTTGGAAGCTATGGGGCTCTCTGACCCAGCTGCAGTTTGACAGGTTTTAGGCAGAGAAAGAAAAGGCCATTCATATCCAAAAGCTTATGTGCACAGCTTGGGTGGGGTTGTAAACTGGGTGGGGCAGGGTCTCTGGGAATCACCAGGGTGGAGCAAACAGAAATGGCTGCCAGTTAGCCCTGCACCCGAGAGGCTCCTGGGTCTCCGTGTCCTGCAGTACTGTGCAGGGACAATGATCACTGCTAGCATTTTGCGAGCACCTCTGAGAGAGGTGTTCCTGTCCTGAAGCCAGACAGTCCAGTTTCTCCCTGTAGGTGCCTGGGTCCCCCAGAGTCTTGCCTGGAACTGGAATTAAGCACAAGTGGGAGCTTGTATCTCCCGGTTAAAAGAGCAGCGTATCCAGGTGCCAGCACTTTCTGCGCCTCCGTACCTCTTACCAGTCTCAATGCGCTTTCTTCACCTCTCTAGTTGTGGACCTTCCACTGAGCCAGCTTTCCCTTGCTTCTGGGTCGTAGTTGTTCTGCCTTTTAGTTATCATTTTGATGTGGCTGTGAGATGCAGCAAGTATAGGTGTTTACCTATGCCACCATCTTGGTTCTCTCTCTCAGTGGCTTTTAAATAAGTGATACTTTAGTTTCTCTGATGGCCCCTAAAGAGAGAAGGGCTTTCCTGTAATGTTTCTAGGCTAAGGCCCTCTTTTTCACTTGGATAATATTTTGTAACTGTCTTTTGTTTTGCTCAACATTATCCCAAATGTGACTACTGGAGTAACCTTTCTAAAACACACGTATGATCATGTCATTATTCTGCTTAACACATTTCAACAGTTTTCTACTATCTTCAAGATAAAGTCCCAAATGCCTCAGAATGACAAGCAAGACCCTTTTTGATCTCTCCTGAAGCTATTTCTCAGGCCTGATCTATATTTCCATGCATATTTGCATCCTACACTCCAATTAAGGCTGAGTATTAACAATTTATTGAACCACCAGTCAAGCTCTCCCTTAATTTTCCTGCTTTTTCTCAAGCTGTTCCCCTTTTTTAGAATGTCTTCAGCTGAAGTACTTCACAACAACAACAAAAACCCGTTAAATAAGTAAATAAGTGAATGAATGAATGCCTTTACCTATGTTTTCTTGGCCATTTTTTTCTCTGGCCCACTCAAACCAGAGTGATTCTCTCCTCAACTCTCTCAACTCTCTTCTCTTTCTGCAGACTATTTTTTTGGTTATTGCATTTCCAATCGTATCTGTTACTGCCTCTGAGTAGCAAATTTTGGTCTCTTTATCTTAATCTCAAGCCCCAGTCAGTATTTTGAATTGCCAGCTGGACATCTCTACTTGGATTTCTATTGTCATCTGCTAATCTTGTCCTAACAACATTTATTTACCTTCCCAAGCCAGTTCTCTACCCATGTATTCCCTTCTATTACTACCAATACCACTTCCTCTTCCAAGAAACCCAGTCATTCTTGACTCCTCTTTCTCATCCAGCCTTTATATTTGGTCCCCATGTCCTATAGAATCTACCTCTCAAAAGTATCTTAAACCTGTTCCCTCTTTGCCATTTGCATTGCCACCACTATACGTCTGGTTCTCATTACCTCTCCCCTGAATAATTACAATTACCTCTTTATACATTTCATCATTGCTACATCAACTCATTTATTTAATAAATGCATTGAGTCACTTAGTGTATGCTAAGCACTGGGTATATAACTGTGTATCTGATCTCAAGGAATATGCAATTCAGTAGGGAAGGCAGACAATTAAAAAAGGAAATATTCATATAGAGGAGAAAAGTGTCAGAATAGACGTAACTGTGGAACACAGAAAGACAGCCCTAAGCTAGTATGCAGGGTTAAGGAAAGCTTCACAAAAAAGGTGATAGCAATAAGTATAGCAGTTTATCTGGCACAGGAGGTTCAATATAATATTCCAAGCAGAGGGATAAGCATGAGCAAATGAACGGGAGAAAAGGAGGTCACACATTTTTGGGAACTGAAAATTATTAAAGATAGATTATTAAAGATTATTATTAGACTAGAAGCCCAGTGTGTGAAATTTGTTCACAGGTGTGTGTGTACCTCAGCCCAGCCTGCACCCACTCCAATCTGAGACTCCTCATGGGATGTCCGATTGCCTGATTAGGCCCAATCCCTACCTGGCGGTCAGACATCCCTCTCACAATCCAGGACTGCTGGCCCCCAACTACTCACTTGCTTGCCTTCCTGATTGCCCATAACTGCTTCTGCCTGCCAGCCTGATCACCCCCTAACCACTCCCCTGCCAGCCTGTTTGCACCTAACTGCCCTCCCCTGCAGTTCTGGTCACCCCTATCTGCCCTCCCTTACAGGCCTGGTCACCCCTAACTGCCTTCCCCTGCACGTCCCCCCAATTGCTCTCCTCTGCAGGCCTGGGTCCCCCTTCCCCCCCGCCCGCCAACTGCCCTTCCTTGCAGGCCTGGTTTCCCTCAACTTCCCTCCTCTACTGGCCTGGTCACCCCTAACTGCCCTCAGGCTTGATTGCTCTCAACTGTCCTCCCTTGCAGGGCTCGGTCTCTCCCAACTGCCATTCCCTGCTGGCCATCTTGTGATGGCCATGTTGTGTCCACATGGTGCAGCCATCTTTGAGCACATGGGGGCAGCCATATTGTGTGTTGGAGTGATGGTCAATTTGCACATTACTCTTTTATTAGATAGGATAGATGGGGCAGGAGGAGAGATTGATTGGCAGGGATCAGACTGTCAAAAGTCTAGTATTCCTGCAGAAGAGTTTAGGGAGCTTTGGAGACTATCAAAATGTTTTAATAAAGAGAGGAATGCTATCTGATTTGTAAATGAAGAAGTTTGCCCTAGCAGTAGTGTGGATGCTGAATTGGACAAAGTCAATTCCAATGCAAATCCTAATAAATTTTAGAATTCAGAAAAATACACTTGTAAAAGTAAACAGCAAAATAATTAAGAAAGCTTTACGAAGGGCCAATAATGGTCAAGAAGGGCAGGCACTGATAAAATAAGCCCATTGTTAAACTTATGGTTAATGGGTCAATTTTATGATGGTTAATTTTGTGTTGATTTGACTTGGCTACAGGGTGCCCAGAAATTTGATCAAAAACTATTCTGGGTGTGTTTGTGAGGGTATTTCTGGATAAAATTAACATTTGAAGTAATAGATTTAGTAAGGCGGATTGTCCTCCCCAATGTGGGTGATGGCCTGAATTTGACCCTTCCATGAATGAGAATGAACTCCTTCTGCCTGACATTTGAGCTTGGACATAGGTCTATCCCTGCCTTTGGACTCAAATTGAAAAAATAAACACTTTTTAGGTTTGATCCTGTTGGCTCTCAGTCTAGAATTACACCATTAGCTCTCTTGGTTCTCAGATGTTAGGACTCAGATTAGAAATACACAGTAAGTTCTCCTGGGTCTCCAGCTTATCAACTACAGATCTTGGGATTTAGTAGCCTCAATAATCATGTGAGGCAGTTCTTTATAATAAATTGAACTATATAAAAATATAATCTATGTAAAATTATAATTTTATATATCTATATATACTAGAGGCCTGGGGAGTCCCTCAGTTCAGCCTATATCCTTTAGCAGTTCAGGAGTCCTTGGGGAATGTCCCACATCCTTAGTGCTGCACTTGCCAACCATCAGGAGCACACTGATCACCAGGGGGCAGCTCCTGCATTGAGTATATGCCCCCTAGTGGTCAGTGCGTGTCATAACAACCAGTTGTTCTGTTGTTGATTTGTATATTACCCTTTTATTATATAGGACTAGAGGCCTGGTGCATGAAATTTGTGCACGGAGGCATGTGTCCCTTAGCCCAGCCTGCACCCTCTCCAATATGGGTCTCCTTGATCCTACTGGGATTGGGCCTAAACAGGCAGTCGGACATCCTTCTCACAATCCAGGACTGCTGGCTCCCAACTGCTCACCTGCCTATCTTTCTGATTGCCCCTAACCGCTTCTGCCTGCCAGCCTAATCACTGCTCTCCCCTGCTGGTCTGGTACTCACCTACAATTGCTCTCCCCTGCTGGACTGGTTCCCCCCAACTGTCCTCCCTTGCAGGCCTGGTTGCCCCCCCCCAGCTGTCCTCCTCTGTAGGTATTGTCTCCCCCAACTTCCCTCTCCTGCAGGCCTGGTCCCCCCCAACTGCCCTCTTCTGCAGGCCTGGTTCCCCCTTAACTGCCCTTCCTTGCAGACTTGATTGCCCCCAACTTCCATCCTCTTCTGGCCTGGTCACCCCTAACTGCCTTCGCTTGTAGGCCTAGTCCCTCCCAACTGCCCTCTCCTGCTGGCCATCTTGTGGTGGCCATCTTTGACCACATGGGGACAGCCATCTTGTGTGTTGGAGTGACAGTCAATTTGCATATTGCTCTTTTATTAGGTAGGACTAGAGGCCCAATGCATGAAATTCGTGCAAGAGTAGGCCTTCCTTCCCCTGGCCACCACCACCGGCTTCCCTCTGGCACCTGGGACCTGGGCTTCCCTTGCAGCCCCAGCTTTGTTCAGATGGTCATCTGGAAGGATGTCCCCAGTCTAATTAGCATATTACACTTTTATTATTATAGATAATATATAGACACATTTAATAAAGGCAGTGTTTATTAAAATAGATTTCATTTTCAAAATTGAGCTATCAGCTGTTGAAGTGTGTATACATTTTTTGGGAATACCCTATATATATCTTGTTGGTTTTATTTCCCTAGAGAATTCTGATTAATACAGATTTTGGTTTCTAAAAGTAGGATATTGATATAACAACCTAAAAACATGGAAGTGGCTTTAGATTAGATAATGCGTTGAGGCTGGAAGAGTTTTGATGTACATTCTAGAAATATGGATGTTAAAGGTGATTCTGGTGAGGTCTCAGACAGAAATGAGGAACAGGTTGGTGGAAACTGATAGGAACTCTATTCTCGTTACAGTGCTCATTGTGTATTAGTGTTTTGTTAAGGGTAGAACTTGAGATTGATGAAATTGGATGTTTAGTAGAAAAAATTTCTAAGGAAAGTATTGAATATGCAGCTTGGGCTCTCCTTACTTTTTATAGTAAAATGTGAGAGGAGAGAGATGGATTTAAGAAGGAATTGTTAGACAGAAAGGAACCAGAACTGGGAAAATTCTCAGCCTGCCCATAATTAAAAAAAAAAATAGATACCTTGTTCTGAAGAGAACACTAAGGGTGTGGCTGGACAATCATTTGATAAGAAGATCAGGTGTGACTCATAAACTTGATCAGCCATCTCAGCAGAAGCTAGGAATAGAGATGGGCTTATTCCAACAGAAACATTGCCAGATGGGACTAAAGAGGACAGAAAAAAATGAGATGAAAGAAAGGAAGACCATCAGACTTTTTATATCCCATGGAGCAGAACCATAGAGTTCTTCAATTGTGAACATGCGCTATTATTTCAGAAAGGGAAGAATAACTCTGAAGGTAATTCAGAAATCATCAGGGGTATCTCCTCAGTTTCAGAGTGAGGCTGGCTCCTCAGTTTCAAAGGGCCACATGACTCTTGACCAGAGCTGTGGGGACAGAGCTGCCTGGAGTCTTGGGGGTGGGATTGCCACCTTTGTGGGCCCAGAAGGCAGGCATTAAGTCAAAGATTATTCTTGAGACTTAACATGTAATGGAATTTACCCTACAATGTCTTGGACTTGCTTGGGAGTCTTTACTCCTTCTTTCTTTCCTATTTATCCATTGTGGAATGGGTATGTTTATCCTATGCCTTCCCAACATTGTATTTTGAAAGCAACTAACTGGTCTGGTTTCACAGGTTCAAAGGTAGAGATGAATTTTTACTCATGATGAATTAATAGCTTATCTTACCCAAACCTGATTTAGATTATATGTATATGAAACTTTAAACTTTAGGGTGATGCTGGAATGAATTAAGGCTTTTGGGGGCTGTTGGGATGAAATGAATGCAATAAGGACATGAATTTTGTTGGACCAGGGGCAGAATGCTGTGGATTGCATTGTGTTTCCTCCCCTCACCAGTCTGTCCCAATTCATATGTGAAAGCCTTAACTCCCCATATGACTGTATTGCAGATAGGATCTTTAAGGAGATGATTAGGACTAAATGAAGTCATAAGGGTGGAGTCCTGATCTGATAGAACTGGTGTCTTTGGAAAAGAGGAAGAGTCACCAGAGAATTCTTTCTCTACACTATGGGAGGACACAGTGAGGAAGGCAGCTGTCTGCAAGTCAGGAGGAGAGTTCTCACCAGAAATGAACTGTGCCAGAACTTTGCTCTTTGACTTTCAGCCAGCCTCTAGAATTGTGAGAAAATAAATTTCTGTTGATTAAGCCACCCTGTCTATGGTATTTTGTTATGGTAGACTGAGCAGACTAAAATACGCATAGATCCTGACTGTTGCATTGCTTGGGTTCAAGTCCAACTCTCATCACTTATTGAGTCTGGTGAACTTAAATAACTAGCTTGGCTTTCCTCTGCCTTAATAATCACATCTAACATATAGTTCCATGTTTCCACACAATTTTTATTTTAAATTTGCATATAGCCTTTACCCCATTGTCGAGTTTTAGATGTTTTCTGTAGTCTTACTCTTATAAAAAATATTCATGCCCTAGTTTGGCTCAGTAGATAGAGTGTCAGCCTGTGAACCAAAGGCTCCTGGGTTTGATTCTGGTGAAGGGCATGTGCCTTGATTACAGGCTCCTCCTGGCCTAGACTCTGGTCAGGGTGCATGCAGAAGGCAACCAATCAATGTGTTTCTCTCACATTGATGTTTCTCTCCGTCTTTCCCTCTCTCTTCCACTCTCTGTAAATGATCAATGGAAAAATATCCTTGGGTGAGGAGTAACAACAAAAAAATTCATACATATAGCTTTTTTTTTCCTATTGAATTTTTCTCTTAGGATTGACCCTCAGGAGCTAATCTCTGGGTAAAAGAATATAAGTATTTTGATTACTGCTTATTCATATTGCCAAATTGCTTTCCAAAAGGACCAAACCATCATGGACTTATTTCATAGCTGTTAAATACTTTCTATTCATTATTTCACTTTACATTTCCTTTATTATTAGTGACTTTGAAACTTCCCCATATGTTTATTTACTCTTTACATGTCCTCTTGTGTGAATTATTTTCATGTCCTTAGTTTATTTCGCTAGTATTCTTGATAACCCTATACATAAAAGTATTAATATTTTTCTATCATATTTTATGTACATATTTCTTTAACTATTTATTCTTTACTTTTTATTTTGTTCCTTAGCTCTCCACAGAAGATTTTAAATATATAGTAAATCTTATTGAGCTCTATTTTATAAATTTTCAAAAACTAAAAAAGAAATCAAGTCATACCCTATTAAAAAAAATAAACACCCAAATAAGAGAAAGTTAAAATTATCCCAAATAACATCTAAAAGAAATTCCAATCCTTTTTTTCAGTTTTCTATGATTGCGTTTTTATTGTTTATCCTTTACTTTTGCATATATCAGAAGATGTAAATCTAAATTTTCCTTTCCTAATTATTAAATAACTTAGTGGCCTGGTGCACAAAATTCATGCACATTAAAAGGGAATTAATTAGAGGAATTATTTTAATATTGCTATTTGCCCTTTCTTTATAATAGAAGTGTCAGAGATGAAAGAAAATTAGTAAAATGTATATGAAAATCTTCCTCCTGTCAGAATCTGGGGCACGCCATGGGACCTAGAGTCCCCACCCACCACCTGCACATGCTTTGAAAACACAGGAGACCCAGACCCAGCTGGTGCCACCCTTGTCAAGCCCCCCCAGGTCGGGGGCATGGCCTCAGGTCCCCCAGCCTAGCGCTGGGTAGAGGACGCAATCTCAGGTCCCTCATCAAGTGTGGGAGGCATGGCCTGAGGTCCCCTGGCCTGCACTGGGGTGGAGGGCATGGCCTGAACTCCCCTGTCAAGCCCTGTGAGGCGAGGGGTGCAGCCTGAGGTCCTTCACCCTGCCAGGCTCCATGCAGCCTCAGGTCCCTGCTGTTTGGTCATGATGTTACAGCGTCCTGGCTAATTTGCATATTCCTTTATTAGACAGATTATTCTAATACCAATAATGAAATATTCTTTTCACACCCCTATTGGTATACTAGTATACTTCTCACTTCATTATATGGGCAATAATAATAATAATAATAAATATAATAATAATAATAATTATTATTATTATATTTATGTTATATTGATCTATATATATTTGGATATGCACCAACACATTTCCATTATTGTTACTTTATAAAAGGTTTTAATATCTTTTGGGGATCCTACCTCTCTCCATTATTGTCCTGACTGCTCAGAACTTTCTTTGATACTACTCTGCATATTTTTTGGTAGTATTTTTGAAGTCATTCAGAAGAATAAGGACTGGAACATAATTCTGGTGCTTTCTTCTATATTCTTCTTCTTCTAGGTGCTCAATAAACATTTGTGGAATGAATAAAAGATAAAATAAAATATACAGCATGGTGTTTGATTGTTGAGAGATACCAATATAAAAGCAAGTTTATGTCTGCTTGTCCCAAACTCCAGACACTTCCAAAAGACATAGCTAGAGTGTGTATTTGACAAATTATGTTTTGCTGTTGGAAAACTATTGTTTGCTTATATGTCCAACTAATATTTATTGAGCACCAGTTATATCCCAAACATTGTTCTAGACACTGTGGATAGAGCAAATGAACAAAAAGCATCTATAAAATGCACAAATGAATATATTATATAAACCAAATAAGTAAATACATATATATGTGTGTGTATATATATATATATAAATGTCACCTCAATAAATTTAATAAAAAAAACTGAAGGAACAGCAACAATTATAGAATAAATATATAATAAAAATAAATAAGTATATAAGTAATAAGTATAAAATATAATACCAGGTTGATATAAATGTTCTAAAGTAAAGTAAATTAGGCTGAGGACATAGGGAGGGACTGGGGTAGGGATAACATTAGAAGGGACAAAATAGGTTTCTCTATAGAGGTGCCTTTGAACTAAAACCTGAATGATGAAAAGAGGCAGACATGGGAAGACCTGTGAGAAAAGCATTGTAGTCAGAGAGAACAGCAAGTGTCAGTGATTTAATCAGGAACAAATTCTATGTTCAATGAAGGAAAAGATAGCTATTGCGCTTAGAGTCTCATGGACAAGGGGGAAACTGGTAGCAGATGCTACCAGGCCTGGGTTCCTCTTTGCCTTTAGTCCTGAGCTTCTCCCTTCATGGCAACCTTACTGGGCTCCAGTGAGAACAGTTCTGGGGAAGTGTAGGCTTTTTTCCCATGCTCATAAACCATCCGAGTCACACTAAATGACAAGTGTCATGACTAGCTCTTTGAGGCTAATGTTTGCAAGTCAGCGTCTGGTGGGTTATTGGCTTGGAACTATCAGGCCTAGAATCAGCAAGCTTTCGTCTACTCCAGGAGAAGTAGAATCTGGAGTTCCTATCTGTGAGGATTGGGTTTCCTCCCCCATACACAAATGTTCCTTTGAGCTTAGATAGAAAAAAAAATGGAACTAGTAGTAACTGTTTTTGCACAAAGTGACTGATTATCAGTCATCTTTGAGAAATCAACTTCATATCTCAGGGTTGGTTTCCTCCCTATCAACAAAATGGAAGCCTCCCACACAAGAGTACTATGCAAAAAAGTAAATATCTGCCTATAATGTAAACAAAAAAAATTCAATGTAGTGTCTAAAAACATTCTATTTGCTCAGTGAAATTCCATTAGAACACAGCTCATTAGGACCTGCAACTAATAATACATGGCATGAGCACTCAGCCTCAGAATTTATAAAGCACTTCTGCTCCCATTATTTAATTGATCTTTACAACGAATCTATAAGACAGAGAGCATTCACTTCTGTACTGGTCAGAAAAGTGTAGGCTATGCTAGGGTAACAAACAACCCCAGAATTTCAGTGGCTTAAAACAATGGAAAAATATGTATTTACTCATTCACATGTTTATTGCTGGTAAGTGGAGGACTCTGGCTCATGCCATGTTCACATAGAAACCCAGGCCAATGGATGCACTACCATTTGGAATGTCCAGTAGTAAGGGAAAGAGAACACAGAATTATGCAATCTCTTAAATGCTTCTACACAAAACACTTCCCCTCATATTTTATTGGTCAAAATGAGTCAGTGGCCACATTTAACTTCAATGGGAGCAAAAATGTATAATATCCGTGAATGTCTGAAAGCAGAAAGGAACTGAATATTGGTGAACAGTCGTAATTTCTACTAAAGTCTCATTTTACAGCTGAGAAATCCAAAACTCGGAGGAATGACATGTTGATGGAAGTTATTTGTATTGTGGACCAAGCTTGCAAAAAATTATTTTCAGCTGTCATTACCAAGAGAAAACATGCTTTCAGTTTCAAAAAAAAAAACACAAAAAAACAGGTTCTCAGCAAAACAGAAACAGAGGCATGGATGTATGGAACAGACTGGCAGCTGTCAGAAGGGAGGAGAGGGGGCGCTGGATGAAAGATGGTGAAGGGATTAGCCAGAAAACATCTATACTAATAAAAGGGCAATATGCTAATTAGAGCAGGAGACTTTCTGGGAGACATTCCAGGTGTCCTTCTAGACAAAGCCATGGTGGTGGGGCCGAGGCAGAGGTGGTTAGGGGTGATCTAGCCAGTGGGAGGGGGGCAGTTGGGGGCAAGCGGGCTGGAA
>PVJN01016976.1:0-41417 GCA_004026805.1 Lasiurus borealis
TAGAGTCAACCACGCTGTCAAGCAGCATCAGAAGGTTACTTAAAGAATGCCTTAGTAAATTAAATATTGATGAAAAAGAGTCCTTAATCTCTTCTGCCTCTGGACATGCATTTGCTTAAATTCAGCTTTATTTGCTTCTTCTATCCTCTTTTCTTCATTAGATAGCAGAAACAGAAGTTTCTTAGCTTGCCAGAAACAGATATCTACACCACATGATGTAACTAGCTCCCTTTTTCATTTGATGCTTGTGACTTTTTTAAATATCTTTAATCAGTCTGTGTTGAAGGAACATTTCCCAAGTTTTGTATCAATGCAGCATAAACTCTGTTTTGCTAAATGGAAAATGCTGTGTATTCTGCAGGGAAAAATCTTATGTGTTTTCCTAGCTGGCATTTTCCTCTTCAGAATTCAATTGTTCAGAGAACTTTAGGAGGCATCTGTTCTAAGCTGTTCATTTTACAACCAAGGGAATTAAACCTTCAATATACAGACAAGCACCCATACTCACACAATCAGTAAAATCAAATCAGAAATCAGGGCTACTGGCTCCTAGGGCATTTTTTCTCTGATAATATGCTTTCTAGAATCTCCCACAGCTTTCTTTTTGTATTCCCTTTCTATTCCCCACATCAAAAAAAAAAAAAAAATAGAGGCTTGTCCTAGTTATCATGCCTTGTCCATACATGAAACTGTCTTCTAAAAATGGCAAAAAGTGTTAAAAGAGTGATAAATATCTACTATGACTATTTCCAAGACCATCACTTTTTGGAAAGTGAATTGGACACTCAGTATTTAGCTTTTACATTATTATGTTTTCAATTTTTCATTTGACATGTTTATTCCAAAAGAAGAAAAGTAAAGAAAGCATAAATATTTAATGTTGTATTTTAAGGTAGTTTTCAACTGAAATTTTTATTTTTCGTTTTTTGAAAAAATTATTTTAAAAAATAGATTTATTTTAAAACTGAAGAATAAACCAAAAAGCCATTGAAAATACACAATAGAATGTATATTTTGTCATAAGTATCAATTCTCTGACAATATAGCTCTCCCAAAGGACAGGAAATTCAGTGAAATTATAAAATAGTCTAATCGTTATGCTTTTATCTCCATTTTTTGTTTTTCTATGGAGAAAAAAGCTTCAAGTCCAATTTTTCCTAAGCTATTAATTTTCTGACTTTCTTAGTGTTCACACCATAAGATCATTAAATAGTAAAAACTCCTCTATTTGGAATGTTAGAGCTCCCCCACTCAGATTTGATAGTACAAATGAAGTGTTGAGTAGAGGGAGCGTCATTTCCAGTTTACACATATGAATCAGAACAGATTTTCAAAGTACTCTTTATTTTTGTCAAAGATGGGTATAGATGGTACTTACTCCATGGGGCAGATGGAATAAAGCCCACCCCAGGATCTGATCCAGACTTGGATATTTTTCGGATTTTTAAGTCACAGTAATAATTTGTATGTAAAGTATTTCACGTTATGGATAAATTTATTTTGTACCCTGAAACCATATTATGTGTTATGTCAAAATCATGGATATGAGAAATAATAAGCCTGAGTTTCAATCCATGATTTTGGTATTTATTATAAATGAGGTTTTGAGAAATTTCCTTTATCTCACTAATATTAAATTTCCTTCTGCAACAAAGTGGCATAATAATCAGTAACTCTTTAGTATGGTTGTAAGGGACCATGTAACACATGCCAACTGTTTATCCTAACATCTGTTTCATAAAATACAGCTAAAAAAATCAGGTGGCTGCTACTCTGCTTATAAGAAAAGCCACTGGTGTAGATTGCAAATTACTGTGCTGATCACAGTTCTTTTGGTTCAACTCTACAAATTTAAACCATAGGTCTTATCTCTCTTTATGTGCATATGTTTGGGGTATCTAATTTAATATGTCTTTTTTCACCTTTTCTGCCATGTGTTTCAGTGTGCAAAGCTGATTCTGAGTATACCTAGCAGATAGCTTGCCTTTCAATCTTGCCCTCATAGCAGTCATTTGCATGGACTATAGCTAGGAAGTGTCAGAAAGGTTGGCCACTGTGTTTGCTTTTAAAACCAACTTAGCAGTCAAGGAGAGATGCCAATCTCATGCCTGCAAATGATAGACTCAGCGGTGTGCAGTAAACTGTGCTCAAAGAGAAAGCACTGACACTGTAATTAAAAAAAAAAATCAGGTTCACTGAAAATACTGTGCTAGCCAGTGCTAGCCAATCAATGGGTGGAGGAAATGTTCTTTTTCTGGGCTGTTCAATATCAAAACTTTGATTAGTAAGCATTTGGTTAGATCACACAATAGTTACATACTGGAATTTAGTCTAAATTAGTATCTGAAGACTAAATTCCAAATTTTGTTTCATTTTAATTTATTAATATTTATATTTAGAATGCCATATGTGGTTAGCATCTAGTGTACTAAACACTGTAGTTCTAGACAATATATTTTATAACAATATTGTTTTTAAAACTTTAAATGGATTTTCTGAAATCATTAAAATATTTTTAAAAAGAATTAACATAAATTTCATTATAAGATCTATGCTACATAATAAAAGGCTAATATGCAAATCTACTGAACAATGGAACAACCAGTCACTATGAAGCACACTGACCACCAGGGGAAGACACTCAACACAGGAGCTGCCCCCTGGTGGTCAGTGTGTTCCCCAAAGGGGAGCACCTCTCAGCCAGAAGCCTGGCTCATGGCTGGTGAGTACAGTAGCAGAGGCAGAAGCCTCTGCTGTAGTAATAAAGATATCCCACTGACAGTTTAGGCCTACCCACAGTCCTAAGCTATCAGCTGGACATCCCCCAAGGGATCCTGGACTATGAGAGGGCACAGGTCAAGCTGAGAAACCCTCCCCAGAAGTACATGAAATCCGTGCACTGGGCATCTAGTAATAAAATAACAAAATAAGATCTATCTAAAATAAAAATAAAAATATTTTGTGTTTATAATTCATGTTTTTTTATGAACTTTTGAAAATAAAGTTGTCTATTTTATCTTGCATTTTTTTTCTCCTCTGTTTTGTTGTTGTTGTTGTTCTGAATGATTCTTTCAATGGCAATAAAGGAAGTAAGAACCTCAATTACAAGCATTTCAAGTATAATCTGTAAGAAAAAAAGTACATAATAATCAGGGCCATATGAATTATATATTCCATAAGCCAAATTAAATGGCAAAATTGTCTAAGTGTTAAGGGTCAGAGCTAATAAACTGAACATAATATCCTGTGTTCTATCCATAAGAAAATTAAATTTTAATGATTCTAAGAGCTCACTGTTCAGGAATGTCACTCTAACTAATCATGTAAATGACATTTAAACTCCAGAATTGAGTGAGAAGTTAATCATCCTCTGCTTTTGTTACTAAGTCCTAAATTTATTACTTGCTTCAGGCAATCTCTTTGGAATATCAGAATATTGACAGATTAGACCAATATCCAAGAAGTCTTGAGATGTGCAAAATCAGACACTGTTGAATGCCTTCATAAGTCACTTCCTGCAGAACTTTATACTAAAAAAGTATTTTAGACACTTCAGAATTTATATCATTTTCTAGATGTATACAATAAATTTTAGGTAAAACCCTTCCTACTAGGAAAATTATATCAAAGACTTAAGATACTGGTTCAGAGGCACACTTAAGAAACTCACTTTCCCTGGGAATATGTGAGGCAGAGTCTGAAGGAGGGAAGGAGAGAGAAAGAGGGGTGAGGGGAGGGAATCAGGTTATCTCTGGTACTGATCTCCCAGAAGCAAAGTTCCCAGACTTTCTCAGCTCAAACAATGCTGTGGGTCTGCCTTCTTTCTATTCTTCAGCACATTGGAGAATTTTGGATTTTTCGGGTTGAGACTATGAAGAAGTGAAAAAGTTTTTTTCTGTGGTTGGTTATTGCTGTTTTTCAATGAATCTTTTGACTAACTTGGATAATGTGTTGTTTTTTTTTCTGGTACTTGAGGTTTGAGAAAAAGAGGGCAAGTATAATATGGGATGTTGTCACTGAGATTTATAAGTAAATTAATTGAAAAAAATTAATTGGTCAATAGAAAAAAACAAAGAAAAGGTGTTTATGGCAAGAATACATAAAAAAGAGACTGAGATGGCACTAAATCCAATAAAATCATTCTATAAATAATGACAGTTATGTGAATTTAGATTAATAGACATAACAAATTGTAAAATTTCATAAAGTTGTGAATTAAAAATAAGGGTAAAAATGAGGAAAACATTTGAAAAACTAATTAGTGAAATCAGATACAGCTTTGCCTTGAAACTGGTGACTATTTCAGAGTTGAGTGTTAATAAGATAAATGATTTTTAAAATAAAAAATAAAAAGCACTAAATTCTGTGGGGCGAGGTGAGTGCAGGGCTCTGCCTGAAGCACTCATTGGTAACTGTTCCGTGGGCAGCAGCAGGCAGGGAGATGTTCTGGGCATGAAGTGCTGGCATTAGCTGCAATTTTAATTGCTGTTATCTCACAAAAAAGAAAAAGAAAAAACCTTGAGAAATAAGAACTAGACAACAAAGTCACAAATGGAGTGTCTTAAATAATTAGGACATCTATAATATATATACATAGATAGATGATAGATAGGTAGATAAATAGATAATGACTAAATGAATGAAATAAGAACATCATATGCTCTTCAACTAAATGCATATGTCATTTAAGTAATTCGGTATTTTCTCAAAACAACACTTACATTTTATATTTTTTAAAAATATGTTAACTATGTTATGGAAAAAAAATTTTTTTAGATAGTTTGACTTTCTCTAAATTTTACCTTCTCTTCAATTAAGTTTATTGGAATCAATTACCTTCTGTGTTAAGAACATTATCATTTTAAACCAAAATATATTTTATATAAATTATTTTGCCATATACATTCAAGTGATGAGAATGTTTTCTAATTTTCTTAATGTCAACTCAAAAAAAAAAAAAACATACACACACACCATGTAAGAAAGAACATTCTCAGTGTATTTTATATGTATTTTTAAAATTAAAAATATAACCATATTTACAGAAATTTTTACATGGGCTTGAGGGTTAAACTAGGAGTTGACAAATAAGACTCACATTTTGATTTAATAGAACAAAAGCACAGTGGTCAGAAGCCTGAGTTCTGTATTGGTCTCAATGCAAACTGTATTGGGTATAAACTCTGACTCTTCCTGGCAGTCACTTGGTAATATTAGGCAGGCTTTGTACCCTCTCTGTGCTACAGATACTGGGTTTTCATTTGAGGATAACCGAAGCATGCCGATCCTAAAATTGGAATGAGCTCTAAAAGGCCTTCAGCTTTTTTAGCATTTTGTGTACATAGTATTTGCTACATAACTATTTGTATTTTTTACCCCTTTTTTTCTTGTTTATTCTTTCTTTTTCTTAACAAAATATATATCTAGCTAAAAAAATCTAGCTAAGGAAGCATACCAGAATTTAGCTATTATAGCACACATAACCCCAAAAACTATACCTAGAAAAATAATCGAAATCAATTAATTGATATGGGAAATTAGGCACACTACCTACCAGCCAGCACCTTGAGGTCTGAGCCTCCTTAAGTAGCCGAGTCTGTGTGAAACTCTAGAGCAGTTGCTATGTTCTTCCCTGTAAAACTATTGATATTTGTAGCATCAAAAGTCACTGCTGTTCAGCAGCCTAAATGTAATGAATGATTGTAGTGATACTTCCTGCAAATAATATACTTCTCTTTACAGGTCACAAATTTCTCCACTATTTTAACAGTTTCCTGAAATAAGTTGAATTTTAAAAAATCACTAACTAAAATATTCCCTCTAAAATCAGAATTTGACTTAATATAATGATTTTTTTAAAAACTATACAAAATAAGTAGCATTTCTATTGCAATTTATTTATCTTAAAAATTTGCAATAGAGCAATGATCAACTGATCACAAATAATGTGAAATTACTTTCCTTCTGGTTTTCCAAAGCCATCATAGAAAAAAATACTATATTTTGCTCGTGTAGTTTTCTTGCTTTAACTACTTATAAGCATTTATAATAACTAAGATCTAAACTTATTTAGTTGACAAGACATGACACAGTTCTAAATATTGTCATATCATTCTTCTTTCTGAGATGCACTATGTTTAGAACAATTTATTTTTTAAAAGTAATACTTGCATAATCAAATCATTTGAGTTTTCTTGCAGACCTGAAGCAGCAGCAATGTTTAATACAGGAATGAGGAAAAAGACTGCTGTAATGGTCAAATTAATGCCTCATCCTAATGCAGTTTTCAAGGAGTTTATTGTTCATCCTTATTTTCTCTTATTAAGAGTAATGAACTTAAAAATGTCCATCTGTGAAAGATAGTCTTCAGTTTTACAACTTTACTCAAGCTATTTACCATTATAATCTGTTAGTAAACTCTTTTTAGGAAGATTTCAGAAAACACATTTTTTGATATTTCTCTCTTTGAAATTGGTTTCTTTGGGGTCTTCCTCTTGTGTAATATAAAGTATGAATGAAATTAAATGAAAAAGATAAATCTTTGAAAAAGAGTGGATAATATGAAAGAATTGTGTCATAATTAATGACAGAAAATGTCCTCAAAAAAAGAACTTCAGTGAAAAGACTAGATGAGAGATTTTTTTTTATATATTGCTAACATGAAAAAAGTACAGGAGGTAGTGGTTGGATACAGGGGCACAAATATTTGTCCAGCACTCACTTTTAACCTCTTAGCTGTATATTTATTTGCAATACTTTGATTCCTAGGCAAACTTTAAAACTATTGCATTCAATTATCCTCTCAAGCTTGCTACATCTATTCCTCCTTTGATCATAACAGATGAGTTCTTTTCCAGGAATTTGCTCAGCAGAGGGGATTCACTTTCCAAGGACATTGTATCTCTCTGGAAACAATCTGCATCCAGTGACTGCTCAACCGGGCATGTACAGGATCTGCCTCCTTGCCTTCAAATAGCCTTTTCTAAAGGGCCACCAAGTTTTAGAGCTCTTGTGGATCAATTGAGGCCTTTTTGACTCATCCCAAGCCAATCTTGATTCTGCCTGGTTCTATTAACTATAATTCTTGCATTGTGACCTCCCAGATGCATGTTGAAATCTTAACTTCCAAGGTAATAATATTAGGAGGTAAGGCCTTTGGGAGTTGATTAGCTCCACCCTCATGAATGAAATTAGTTTCCTCATGAAAGAAGCCAGTGAAAGCTCTCTTGCTGCCTTCTGCCAGGTGAGAATACAGTAAAAACATGTTGCCTCTGAATCAGAAAGTGGGCTCTCACCTGACATCAAATCTCAGCATCTTCATCTTGGACTTCCCAGCCTCCGGAACAGTGAGAAATAACTTTTTGTTTGTAAGCCACCCAGTAAATGGTTTTATTGTTATGGCAGCCTGAAAAGACTATGACACTTCCTTTTCTTTATTGGTCTTGAAGGTATCCCCCCAATAAACTTCTTAAACACATATCTATGGTCAAAGTCTATTTCCCAGGGAACCCACCCTGGGACACAGTTCTAGATTTTTATGTTCCTAGCTTTGATTTCAGCAGGAAAAATACCTTCCATTTTATATTACTTCAAATAAAACCCAGGAAATGAAGCTCATTATCCTGACTTGGGCCACATGACCACTGTGATGCTGATCATTCTGGACAGCAGGAAACAGACAGTTAAAACCAACCAAACTTTGTGTTCTCCTCTAGAGCTGCTGGGGATAAAAGATAATTGGACAATCTCACCCAAAGGCATAAACTGAGAGCAAAGAAGGATGGTTCCCCAGAGGAAAAATGAGGTCAGTTAACAGAAGATGAAATGGATGGTGCAGAAGAAGGAAATAACAAGTATATATCTAATAATTCCAACTTAAATGTTTAAATGCTTTGTTATTTTACTCTTATATTAATGTGAGATAAAAATAAAGATAATGATAATCAACATTTATTTTCTTAAGCTCTAGTAACTGTGCCATATTACACAAACACATAGACTTATTTTTTCTTTACTTTAATTTCATTCACGCATTTTATATTAACAATGATTCTATGAGCCAGGGACTAAAATTCCCAATTTACTGACAAGTGAATTGAGGCTCGGTGTGGTTATATAAATTGCCAGGATTACATAATTAGTATTTATTATCCTTTGTTACTCCTTTATGGTTTCCATCACAGTTCCACAACTAAACTAAATCTCTTCATAAATATACATAAGTTTTTGTGGTAGATTGAATTACTTTTTGCTGAATATTCAAGTGCTCTTCACTGAATACTTCCAGGGGAAGCATTGTATAGCTGCTTCCTTCTGAATTCAGAAGTGTATAAGAAATCTGTCAATGAAAGTTAAGTGTCACTTCCAGGAATGAGCTTCGTGATCTCACTATATTTCCCACCATACTAACAGTGTCCCAAATGGAGACTGTCCCAACAGACTATATTCCAAAATGAAGATAAAGTGAAGATATTTGGTATTACCAAGAAACAAACATTTATTTATTTTTTAATCAAAAACAATTACAGTAATAAGCATTGTCATTTTTCTGAACATTGAGACTCCTCTGAATAACTTGCTTGTGAACTTCTGACAAGTAGAAATTGGTCAGATATTGGGAAACATAACCAGAAACAGTTAAATGTCACAATTTTTAAAAGGTAAATTCATATACCTATATGATAATGAATTTGACATTGATACAAATATATCACACAAAGAAATAGATGGAACATTATGAACCAGAATAGACTCTCTGAGAATACATGATTCTACCTTTTTGATCACATTGGTGGACTAATTGATTAAAGTTATACAATGTACATAGTGCATTTGAAATTTGCATCAATAATACACAAACACATGGACTTCCTTTTTCTTTTTTATTATTTTTTTTATTTTTTTAGAGGAAGAGAGAGACTTTAATGTGAGAAATATTGATAGGTTGCCTTTTCTACACACCACTACTGGGATTAAACCTGCAACTTTGGTATGTGCCCTGATCGGGAATCAATCCGATGACCTTTCAGTTCTCAGGATGTTGCTCAACCAACTGAACCAAACCTGCAAGGGATTCACTTCCTTTCTGTAAGTACAGAAAATTATAATATCTGTTTTCATCCTATAAAACAGATATTACCCCTGTTAGAAATGGGTAAATTGAAGTTCAGAACCCTCAAATAATTTTCCCAGTTTCACAAATTTGATTTGTAGCTAAGATAGACAGGATAGAAAAATAAATGCCTAGCTCGTATAATGTACTTAAGCAAATTCATAGATGACAGAAAAGTTTACCCTCAAATTATTGATTACTCGGAGCCTGGACTTGCTCAGTCTAAGAACATAATCTCTTTAACAAAGGAAAGTATTACCCCATCTTTTCTGTGGTATGCTTTACAGTTTAGAAATAGAAGTGTATATTCTCTCTATATATTACTAGATTTTTACTTTATAGAAAATATAGTTTATTCTCTACCACCTAAATACATAGGATATATTTTTCAAAACTTCATAAATGCCAGAATTAAATCAGTTGATCATTCTTGTACTTATTAATCAAGGCATATAGAACATTTGGTGTCACCAACAAAGATTGGGATATCTGGTCATCTCTCAAACTTATTTCCTATTATGAGACAGAAAATGATGTATTTTTAAAATAAGCTTCCTTCACAAATTCCCCATATCTGTCAGAATCTGTTATTCTGCTGATATTTCAGAAATGGAAGCTGTCTGAGTGCTCTGTCTTCTTCATTTCCATGTGTTCCATCAGATAAAATGTCCTATACCCTGAAAACACTGCTTTCACAATGTCTTAAATTTGATCCTTCTTATCTAGGTGTATCACATAATTCCTATTTATCCTAGTATAAGCAAATTGAGTAAAGCAAACAGCCCAGACAACCCCAATTTCTGCAGTTCAACAAAATAAAATTTTGTTTCTTGGTTATGTCCAGTTTGATAAAGATTCCATGTCTCCTTTGACAAGTTCCCTTTTAGGAGTCTATTTGAGAAATGAGGCTCACATTATTTTAAACCTCTTTTATTTCCAGCCCTTCAAAAATTGTTACATTGGTTAGAAAGAGAAAAAGTGAATGACCACATAAAAAAATTTATATCTGAGGCTAAAATCATGTCTTCCCTTATCTAAAATATTATAAACCACAAAGTCCAAGAATAATTAATATTTGGCCTAACAAATTATATTTTATTTTTTCCAGTTGACCCAGAAATAGAAAATGTATTTGCTGCACCTATTACATTACTTCAGCCACTGTACCTCTGAAAATACTTACTATCTCCTGAGTTTACTATGTTGTATTGTAAATTTTATTTTTTAATGTATCTTATAATTTTGCAGAGAAATTTTATAATAATTTATTTTGTCATTCAAACAGCTTTTTAGTATTAGTCGTCCAGTATCCACTTACAGGGTAAAAGCAATAAAGCATATTATGTTGGCTTCAGCTATTACATCCAATGAACAAATTTAATGCAAATACAAATGCATTAACTGCCATTATAACTCTAATTATCATGATATACAATAAGTAATAGCTGAAAAAAGAGATCAAATTACACATAAAAAATTAAAAATTTGCAAAATACTGATAATTGATTTAGGAATAAGTGTGTCTATATGTAAGTTGGTATTCAGAGATAGATCAATCTTAAAACTATCCAAAAGATCATGAATGCTCATTTTGAACTTTCTGGTGGCAGCCACAACTTTCCAACCACAAAAAGAGGGGGGTTGGTATCTGGGGCCACTCTAACCAAAGACTTTTGGGTGACAATTCTGTGTGGATTTCTCCCAGTTCTGCCTGGTGTGGGCATTTAGAGCAAAGTCATGGTTGAATAATAATCATGCTTTGGAATATAGTGTTTCCCTAAAGACAGAGACCCCAGGATATCCTAGAAAGTAATGTATCTTCTTCACCCTGGAAACTTTTTGTTACATTCAAAGGAAAAGGGTAGCCTATTTCTTTGGAGAGGGCAATGGGAAGATGTACCGACAACTATAAAAGCTTCCCATCATCTAATGTGAGCTTTCTGTCCTGTGGTGGGACTTCGAATTGCCCTGTGGGAATGTGTGTAGGAGTAGCGGATGCTACTGCACAGGTTGCTGCTTGTTGTAATAAATTGTGTCTCTAACCAGGATTTTGTGTTCTTCTGTCAGTATATGTCCAGGAATCTGTATCAGGCTTACCTATTAGTTGGCAAATAGGTTAAAGTTTCAGGCCCTTAACAGTTCCTAACCCAATAGGAACAAAAGAAGAGACCAAGGCCTTGGGGTATCAATGTTATTATATAAAGCTAGATCAATACAGCTAACTATAGATATATTAAAAAATAGCACATTAAAATTAAATTACTGAATCTATATACTAGTTTTATAATTTTTATACTTTTTGTATATACTTGATTTTTATTCATGATTCTGTCTTCTCTTAATGATACTTTTAATATATTATTTTAATAAATCTTTATTGTTCAGATTATTACAGATGTTTCTCTTTTTTTCCCCCATAACTCCCCTTCACCCAATTTCCCCCACATACTCAATGCCCTTACCCCCTGCCACTGTCCTCATCCATAGGTATAAGATTTTTGTCCAATCTCTTCCCACAACTCTCACACTTCCTTCCCCCTGAGAATTATCAGTCTCTAATGCCTCTAATTCTATTATATTCACGTTTATTCTGTTCGTCGGATTTTTTATTTGCTTGATTTTTAGATTCACTTATTGATATATATGTATTTGTTGTCACTTCATTATTCATAATTTTTATCTTTACCTTTTTCTTCTTTTTCCTCTTCTAAAAGAATAACCTTCAGCATTTCATATAATCCTGGTATGGTGGTGATGAACTTTAGCTTTTTCTTGTCTGTGAAGCTGTTTATCTGACATTCAATTCTAAATGATAGCTTTGCTAAATAGAATAATCTTGGTTGTAGGTTCTTGCTGTTCATCACTTTGAATATTTCTCAGCACTCCCTTCTGGCCTGCATAGTTTCTGCTGGAAAATCAGCTGACAGTCATTATGGGTACTCCCTTGTAGGTAACTGTTTTTCTCTTGCTGCTTTCAAGATTCTCTCTTTGTCTTTTGCCCTTGGCATTTTAATTATGATGTATCTTGGAGTGGTCCTCTTTGAATTCCTCTTGTTTGTGGTTTTCTGTGCTTCCTGCACTTGTAAATCTATTTCTTTCAGCAGGTAGGGAAAGTTTTCTGTCATTATTTTTTCAAATAGGTTTTCAATATTTTGCTCTCTCTCTTTTTCTGGCACCCTCATAATTCAGATGTTGGTACCCTTGAAGTTGTCCTAGAGGCTCCTTCCACTATCTTCATATTTTGGGATTCTTTTTTCTTTTTGTTTTACTGTCTGGGTGTTTTTTACTCCCTCATATTTAAAATCTTTGGTTTGATTCTTGGGGTCCTTAGGTAGACTGGTCCTTTTCCATTTTTTTTGGCATTCTTTTTAAGATCCTTAAAGGTCTCACCAAGTTGCTCAGAGGTTTCTAGAATATTCTTGAGTAACCTTATAATTGTGGTTTTTGAACTCTATATCTAGTAGTTTGTTTTCCCCCATTTCTTTCATTTGTGACATGTTTCTTTGTCTCAGCATTTTGGCTGTTTCCCTCTGTAGATGTAGGACCCAGTGGTTCTGCCTCCCAAATCACCTGAGGTGGACACTCTTGGTACACCCCTTTGTGGGCTGAGTGCACAATCTTGTTGTAGTTAAGCCGTGATTCCTGTTGGTACAATGGGAGGAATTGACCTCAAGGCCAAATGGCTGTGAGGACCCACTGTGTCTATAACGGAAGAACTGATGTGCTGGAGACACCCTTATGGGTCAGGACTTGCTTCAGAGGGGCTTTGGTGGTCACTGAGTCTTCCTCTTGAGTGTGTCACTTATGAATGTGAGGAGTTGAAATATGGTGTCATCTCACACTGGCCACTAGGTACACTGGCTCCTAGATCTCCAAGGAGGTGCAGGCCAGCTACTGTTTGAGTTCACCCAGCAGGAGCTATAGCAAGATCTGCAGATTTCTCCTCTTTGCTTGGGGTTTGGAAGTTTTGGAGCTGACCTAGCTGCAGTTTGTTGAGTTGCGATAGGGTAGGTCATTCATATGCAAAAACCGCTGGGCATAGTTTGGGTGAGTTTGTAAATTGGGCAGGACAGTGTCTTAGAAAGTGACTAGGGAGTAGCAAACAGTGATGGATGCCTGTCAGCCCTCTCTGCATCTCTGCATTTCCAAGTCCCTGTGTCTCATGCCTTAGTAGAGTAAACAATGATTCCTACCCACACCTCTACAAGAGAGTCATCTTCACTCTCTGACCTGATGGAAGACAGTCCCGCTTCTCCCTGTAAAAATCTGGGTCTCCAGAGTCTCACCAGACACTGGAGTTCAGAGCAGTTGGGAGCATGTGTCTCCCTTTGGATTGAAAAAAAAAAAAACAGTGCACTCAGTCGCCAGCCCGAATCACACACCTCCACATCCGTACCTTGCTTTTCCATGCCTGTGCACATCCTACCCAGTCTCAGTGCTCCTTTACTTTCCTTCTAGTTGTAGAACTTCTACTCAGCCAGCTTCCGTGTGGTTCTGGGTCATAGACGTTTTGTCTTTTAGTTATAGTTTTGGTGTGGTTGTGAGAGGCAACATGTACAGATATATACCTCATGCCAACATGTAGGTTTCTCTCTGGTTCCTCACTTTATTTTATAAAGTGTTCACTTTAAAGACCCATGCACTGTGTTTTTGAAAATTTGGAAATAAAAGAAACTACTAAGTATTAGTAAGTATGATGTGCATGGCAATATACTTTTTGTTCTATTTAAGAATAATCTGATACTTAGGACTCCCACAGTAGCATTATTAATATTTTCATTTAAGGAAGAAAAAACAAATCATCATAGGAATTAAGGAAGTTGCCCATGAATAATGCATTCATTTGAACCCCAAACTGTTTTAGATTTAAAATATTTTACTTTTTGTTATTTTAATTCTGTCTCATGATCTTAAAATTTAAGAGAACGTAATGAAATATTCCTACAAATATCTAAAATTGTTTAAACTCACAAAAGGTTAATATGGAAGAACCCAAAGTCTCAGAATTTGCATCTCTTCTCACTGCTAACACTCTCCACAAGCATCTCATCAACACATACAGCTTCATTTCTCATCCATCAGGCAATGTCTTCCTAATGTGCACATCAGTCCATAACTATCTCCTAAACCTACCTATTTGATCTGTTTAAAATCCTATGAATAGCTTCTAGGTTAAAAATCAAAACCCTAAAATGGATCTATAATATACTAAAAAATCTTGTACTTGCCTACCTTGTCTGGACTTCTCTAACAATTATATCACCTTGCTTTGCAAAAATCCTGTAGATTTTTAAACTGTGTTATGTTGCTTTCTAACACAGGTTACTATGCCAGGAAATCAATTTGCTGTTTTATCTCCTCCTACCTTCATTCCCCCTGACACACACAAAATACACATACACATATATAAATAAATATATACAAACCTTTAGATGGTTAAATCTTATTTTCAGACCTAATTTCAACATCACATTTTCATAAGATCTCCCCTTCTATCTGATAGTAAACTAGCTCCTCTTGTTATGAAGAATATGTTATCAGTGCATCAGTAATTTTTTTTTGTTAGAGTACTAACTAGTTTATAATGGAGTATAATTGCTTCATGATTATCATAATGAAATGGCTCATGAGACTCTTTTTTAGTTCATTATTGTGTGTCTTATATTTATTGCAAACTTGATATATGCAATAATGAATGAATGAATGATTAAAATGAGGAAAGAATGATATAAAATGTAAAATTTCAAAAAGTTAAAAGTGATTTACTCTCTCCTGACTTGATGGTTATAAAAACTTTTATAGAAAAGGTGACAACTAAAATCCTCTTTAAACAACATTGATAATTTTGAAAGACAGAAGTAAATGAAGTACATTTCATTTTTTTCAACGTCTGGTTTAACAAAATCTAAACATACTGCAATAAAGTAGTGAGAAATACATATAGGAGTTATTACTAAATACAAACCAGATCTTCCACTCCCTTTAAAAAAATACATACTGAAAAGCTAACCTTAGGAAGAAAAGAAAGCATAACTTTTTGCTAACAATTGAGTTAAATATGACTCATTAAGGCGAGTGAATCTGATAGTAATTTAGAGATAGAGCCTTATTAAAATGATATTCAATTGTTAAACAACCATGAACTAGAAAACATAGAATTTATGAGTTGAAACAGATTCAGAGATCATCTAGCAATACTCTTTAATTGGACAGACAGGATGAGGTCTATCTTGATAAAGAAACAGGTATAATTTTTAAAATGAATGGGTGATAAAAATAGGGACTAGAATTTAGGCCTCCTCATTACCAGTTAAGTCCTGCTGGGGGGAAAAGGTACTATGAAAGAAAAACAGTTGCAGACGGTCAGTTCTGTGATAATTAGCAATACTCATCAATTAAAAAACTGCTTACTGCATACTACACACGATTCATGAATACATCAGAGTTATAATAAAGAGACCTGTTGAAAAGTTGAAGTAGGAAAAATATCTGATATAATGAAATGTTATATAGCTTGATTGGGGTAGTGAGTTATATATTTACCAAAACTTGTGCAACTGAAGTTTTAAAATCTATGTTTTTTTAAGGTTTAAGAATTATGCTTCAATAAAAAGTATCCAATTCAATGATTCTACTTAAAAAAGGCTAAATGGAAAGTGAACTGATAGCCAAATATTATTCAGATAGTTATAATAAAAAGGTAGATACATAGCTAGATAGAGAATATACATGTATGTATATACTCATAACAATTATTTCCATACTTGTAGATTAACATTGAAACCTGATTATAAGCAATGGCCCATTTTGATAGGTACATAAAAGGGATGAGAAATCTAAGTTTTATTTGTATTTCTGTTTAGACCTACTTTTTTTCTTTGACATTTTTCCTCTTGTGTGATAAAAGGCCAAATAAGACAGAATATTCCATTGTACTCATATACCTGCTAAGATTGTTTATTCAATTGAAAATAATATCAAGCCCTAGCTCAGTGGTCCACAAACTGCAACTGACAAGCCATATGTGGCTCACGAGCTGCAGTTTGCCTTGACTAGTTTGCCGACCAACCACTGCCCTCGCTGGTTTGGCATAGTGGAAAGAGTGTTGGCCTATGGACTGAAGGGTGCCAGGTTTGATTCTAGTCAAGGGAATGTGCCTCAGCTGGCCCTGGTCAGGGAATTTGCTAATGGACGTGTGACTCTCACATCTATGTTTTCTTCTTTCTGTGTCTCTCCCGCTCCCTTCAACTCTCTTTGAATATTAATGGAAAAAATAACCTTGGGTGAGGATTAACAACAACGACAAAAGCAGCAATAAAAAAGAAGAAAAGAAAATATCAAAATGCTTGTGTAAGTTTCTAGAACACTGAAAATCTCCAGGTCAAACGTGGTGGTGTGCATTTTCCTCTTCTCACTCATCAGCAGTATCCTCCTATCCCCAAGTTCATAATCAAAATAGAGGAGATATCATGGGAGTGGAGAAAATCATTTATTCACCATGTGTGAGAGTGATGAACCCATTCATTTGTTTTTATTATATTTGTGCCACCTCTTGTCCTGACCTTCAGATCTATCCCCAGTTACACCAGTTGCTGGGCACACTGGTGAATCATCTGAGCTGGCAAATCTCTACATTCCAGGCAGCAGGTTTTTTGCAACACCTATGAGGTTTTTCCTATCATAGCTTCCTCTCTCCAGAGGCAAATGAAATTAGGTTAAAAATGAGAGACTATTTAATTAGCATCTGTCTAAAAAGAATGCTTTTTTGTGTGTGCTGGAATTCTTTAATGAGTACACTAGTTCATCTTTCTCCCATTGCCTCTGTTGTATTTCCATGACTATTTTTATAAAGTTCATGCTTTCTTACACATATGATAACCAGAGATAAGTATCTTCTGGCTTTTTTTTAGCTCATTCTGAAATTTATGAATATGTTCTGCCAGTCCAGCGTGGTTCTTTATTTTATTAGGCTCAGTTATTAGAACTGGTATTTATCAGTTACTAAGTCACAGAGGTTCGGTATGTGCATTTAACCATGAAGATGGGTGTGGTGTGCTGAGGCAGAATGAACACAGACACCTCCAACTCAGTACAATGACATGTCACTGTTGCCTGAAAGGAACATCATTTCATTTTCATATGTGGGAGGAAATAAAATTTGCCTTTCTTACTTTCTTTAAATGAAATGGTGGGCTTGTTTCCTCCTTGGATATGTAAAACAATTTCCCAAAAATAGCAGTTAGGGAACACATTTATGTAAATAAAGTAACTATTTGACAGAGTAGTCTGTTCATTTTAGTTCAGTTTGATTTGGTTCACCACTCTATTCATCTAATCAATTATAGTGATTTTACTTATTCAGATCAATAACTGCATTTTAGTGTCATCCATAGGCATGTTATTTCTTTCCAAATTGCAGGAAAATAATATACATTGTTTGCTTCTCCCAGGTAAATGTAATCAATATTTTCTGACTCTAGCTTTAGATTATTCATCTAAAAGTGAAAAAAATTCTGACATTCAGTAAGGATATTGTTTCTTGACACCACTAACGTGATTTCTAAACAATGTTTACTTCTCATTTGGGTCTATATACACAGTATTTACTTATTAGATACACTTAGGAGGAAAGTACCTAAAATGTATAAGCAATCACATGTTTCACAACTAGAGTCTGTACCACTCCTTCTCAGTGACAACACTGGATAATTAATTTGGATTTAAATATGCAATATTTTCATTACAATCCACCTTAATGGCTAATTTGGAAAATAGATTGTATTAACCTACTGCTCAGTATAATTGATGAATGTATTCCTAGTGTTTGAAATTATCCCGTTACATACGTTTCTATTTTCTTATTTCCATCTAAGCCAGTGAAAGATGAAATGTTAAGTAGGGTGAAGTAATTCTCCAGGAAACATTTAAAAAGATGTTTCTCTTCATTAGTCAAGTGTCCTGCATATAATGTAATAATAGGCTAGTGAAAACCTTATTATTATACTCATGTTCAATGGTTAAGTTTTTTAAAAATGTTTCTGGGAAAGATGAGCTTATGAAAGGGGCAAATTGTTTATTTTCTATATTTGTCAATTCTTTGCCTTTTCTAGTTAACATTTTATGTTTCTATTGTATTATAATATTTGAAGCTAAAACAGCACTCAATATACATTGAAATAAGAAAACATTTCCCACTGATAAATGTTTGCAATGGTCATTTACTTTTGTTTTTTAAAACAAGCTTGCCCACAAACATGAAATGGACCCCAGACCCCAGGGATATAAGCAATAAAACAATTAACTTTCTCATTAACAAGTTTCACAAGGCATGTAAATTAAAAAACAACAGTAATAACAAATCCTTATTTTTTAAATGTTGAATCAAACTGTGATATCTGTCATTTCAAGTTATAACCTGTCTTGAATTCCCAGAATCTCAGACATGACTGCAAACTAAAAATAAAAATGGCCATGAGAAAGCAAATTAGATTTCAGATATCTAAGCAATTAGTACAAAACCTAAAATACAGGAATAATAGTTTATAGTATTTAGAAATTTTTCTCCATCAAACTGTATTACCTTTATTATACTATTCTTCTTAAATTTTATACAATGGAATTTAAGAATAGTATAGAAATAAACTGATGTCTCTAACTCTTATCTTAAAATGCATCTTAGTATAGCTATCAGATTTAAAAGATGAGTGTGAAATTGAAAGGAAACAAGTCTGAGCAGTTGACCGCTAGTGGATGGGCAGAATGAGGGTAGGGATAGCTGGAAGGAAAAATTGAAGTCCAGATAAATTTTATTAGCAATTGATAATATGGTTGTAGGAAAAATCTAGAGGGAGTAGCTAGGCAACAAAGAAATGCAAGACAGAACATATAGTTTAAAAATAAAAAACAGGTAAACAGAACTATCTGGGAAAAAATCAAGTTTTTTTTAAATTAAATAATGCAACTTGAAATTAAGAGAATAACTAATGTTTAAACTATAATATTTAGTCATTTTTATGTGCATTGTTTAGGAATAACAATGAATAAATTAGAATTTTTACCCTTAAAATATCTTATAATCTAGCAAATAACTAATATCTGTGTGCCCCTTTAAAACTTAGCTAAATAATTTAATTCTACTGCTTCTTGTGATGGTCAGTCATTAATTATTTCCAATAAATTATTAATTCCAATGGGTTAAATCTGAAAAAAAAAGAAGAAAGATACATCAATTGAGCTATTAGCTGTTAAAGTGTGTATGCATTTTTGGTCACATATACATACACACACACACACACACACACACACACACACACACTCACACAGTGGTACCTTGAGATACGAGTTTAATTCATTCCGTAACCTTGAGGCGTGGGGAACTATGAGACGCTTGAGTCTCGGTAAACCGGTGGATCCTGTGCAGCCCGCTGATCTGCGCGATTACTATCTCAAATGTTGCTCGTATTTCAAAGCAAAAATCTCTCGCTTGATGGCTCATATCTCAAAAATCTCATATGTTAGGACACTCGTATATCGAGGTACCACTGTGTGTGTGTGTGTGTGTGTGTGTGTGTGTGTGTGTGTGTATCTTATATGGCTGAAATATATTTTGAGACCTACAATGGCATAGGAAAATTATAGGCCAAGATCTAAGTCAGAGGTGGGGACCTTTTTTTTTTTTTTAGAAAGTTATAACAAGCCATGCAAAATTATCAATTTAAAAATTAGCCTGCTATATCTGGTCAAACATTTAATTAACTCACCCCTAATGCCTTGGTAGGGCCAGATCAAATAATTTCACAGACCTTATATGGCCCACAGGCTAGATGTTCCCCACCAGTGATCTAAGGGAACACAGAAAACCAGAGATGTGAACCCAACATTTGGAACTAATTTTTCCTTAAAAATTACTTCAAATTCCTCAAAAAAAATATGTGTGAGAAGTTGGTGAGTTCAGAGTCGATAAAATTGAGAGTAATAAATAAATCCTCCTATTTTGAGATGGGACTGGAAAGAGATATTGTCTAAAAGTAAACTGAGAAAGAAAGGACCTTGCAGGAATTTATGTCAGCTTCCAATCATTATTTTAGACCTGGAATTCTTTCTCTCTTCAAAAATGATCAAGAGAAATACTAAATGTCAAACAGTTATAGAAAATGGAGTTATCTTACATACTCTGTAGCCTAATATCTTCAAGAAGATAAATAAGATTCAAAATTTTAGCAGAAACTTCAAAATTATTAAAATGAAACAAATGGAAATCATAAAACTGAAAAAAATTAAAAACATAATGGATGAACTTTATAGTAGTAAATTAATCAGAGCTGGAGAGAAAATTTTAAATATGCAAAGGAAATGTTTAGAATGATACAAGAGAAATAAATGGGAAAATACAAAACAGAAGCGACATAGAGAATAGAGTGGGAAAAATTAGAATAGAAATCTAGAATAGAAATGGAATCTCAAGAGAAAAATGAAAAGAAATTGGAATATAGTTATATTCAAGAAATAATGGCATTGTATTTTTCAAAGAAATGAAAGTAATCAAGCCCCTCATTTAAAAAGCGGAACCTATTCCTATGCAAAATAAACAAAAAGAAAGCTACATGCAGGCATATCATACCAAAATTGCTGGAAACAACTGTTCTGTTTGCTAAGAAAAATAAATATTTGTATGTTCCGAATAGCATAAACTCAGATTATATGAGCAAGGATTTACAAAACTAATACCAGAAATAAATTCACAGGTATAGTCAGGAATTTTAACATATCTTTCTCATTTACTAATAGAACAAAATGATTAGAGAAAAGGTATATTATATCTTGCTCATATGACTAGCATGCATGCCAACAAATATAATGAAGGGACCAGCCTAGGTAAATGCTTGTGAGCTGCCAGCAGCCAGCGATTGATTAAAACTTGGACACAAATAATTAAGTGTATGTGTTTCATTTTTATTTCATCGTTCTATCAGTATCTGTCATTTATCTCTTTGTCTACACATAACTATTCCTTCTTATTTTTACTGATTTCCTTTATCAATATATGTTACCCCATCTAAAGTATCCTTGTCTATAAACCTTTCTCATTCTCCAAATTTGTCATATTCCAAAATTTGTTGTGAGAGACTACTACTATCACTTCACCATCAACTTGTTAATCCTTTGTTTTCTGGCATATGTCCTTTCTACTCTGCTAGAAGCCTTCCTTCAGAAATTTAGATAGATATAAATACACTAAGTCTTTTCCTTCAGTTGATTCCTGGTGAACATACCAACATATTTCACAAGATCATTCCAATTATGAAATTTACCAGTCTCCTAGAAATTTGTTGGCTGTTCTAAAAGTAAATAATACCATTTGTCTTGCAATCCTATTAATGTCCTTCTATTACTCAAATTAATATTTTTCTCCCTCTGTGTATAATACTAATTTCCAAAAACTCTTTCCACAGCCATTTTCTTTTTCTTTGTATTTTCTCTCTTTGAAATATTGGCTAACTTCATAATTTCAACTACCATCTCCAAATAAATGACTTTCAGGCCTTTCTTAAGAAACAACTGAATTTCTAATTGTATTTTTTTTATCCTCAAATCAGTAATTATAAAAGTAAATAATTTATCCCATTTTTTCACATAATCCTCATGGGTATTATATTTATCTTCATGAACATATTTTTTTCAGTCACTCTAAAAATTTCTGAGTTGATTTTGTGATTTTTCTCTCCACTGTTGTTAATCATATTCCAGAGAAAGGAACACTTCCAAATAATTTCTACGAGGCCAGCATTACCCCCATTTCAAAATCAGATAACGACACTACAAAGAAAGAAAACTACAGGCTAATTTCCCTGATGAACATAGATGCTAAAATCCTAGACAAACTTTTAGCAAAAGAGATCCAGTCATACATTAAAAGGATCGTTCATCAGGACCAAATGGGATTTTGTCTGGGTATGCAAAGCTGGTACAATATCTGCAAATCAATGTGATACATCACATAAACAGATTGCAAGACAAAAAAAAATCCCATGATCATAACAATTGGTACAAAAAAATATTCAACAAAATCCAACACTCATTTTTAATAAAAACTCTAAGCAAAGTGGGAATAGAGGGAACATACCTCAACATAATAAAGTCAATATATGACAAACCTACAACCAACATCATACTCAATGGGCAAAATCATGCCCACTCTCACCACTTCTTTTCAATATAGTACTAGAATTCCTGGGTATAGCAATTAGACAATAAGAAATAAAAGGCATCCAAATTGGAAAGGAGGGAATAAAACTCTCATTATTCCCAGATGACATGATACTACATACATAAATTCTAAATGCTCCATCAAAAATCTATTTGATTTATTAAATGAATTCAGAAATATAGCAGGACACAATATTAACACCAAAAATTCCATAGCATTTTTATCAACCAATAGTGAATTCTCAGAAAGAGAAATTAAAAAACAATCCTATTTACCATATCAACAAAAAAACTTAAGATACTTAAGAAAAAATTTTGACCAAGGAGGTAAAAGAACTTACTCTAAAAATTATGAAACATTGAAAAAAGAAATAGAACATACAAAAAAATGGAAGAATTTAACATCTTCATGGATTGATAAAATCAACATCATTAAAATGTCCTTACTACCCAAAGCAATCTATAGTTTCAATGCAATCCCTATTAAAATACCAACAGCATGTTTCACAAACTTAGAACAAACACTCCTGAAATTTATATAGAACCAAAAAAGACCCGAATAACTGTACCAATCTTGAGAAAGTAGAACAAAGTTTGAAGAATCACAAAACCAGATATCAAGTTATACTACAAAGGCACTGTAATCAAAATGTCCTGGTACTGCCACAAGAACAGGCATATATTAGATTAATGAAACAGCACAGAGAACCCAGAAATTGATCCAAGCTACTATGCTCAATTAATATTTGACAAAAGAGGCAAGAGCCTACAATGGAATAAAGATAGTCTCTTCAATATACAGTGTTGGGAATATTGGTCAAGTACATGAAAAAAAAAATGAAACTTGACCACCAACTTACACCATACACAAGAATAAACTTAAAATGGATAAAATATTTAAATGTAAGACATGAAACTATAAGAGTCCTAGAAGAAACCATAAGCACTAAATTCTCAGACATCTCTAGTAGCAATAGGTTAACCAATACATCTCCTAGGCCTCTTCTGCACTATAAAAGAAACCATCATCAAAATAACAAGAGAGCCCATTACATGGGAGAATATATTTGCCAACTATACATCTGATAAGGGGTTAATCTACAAAATATATACGTAACTCATACAACTTAACAAAATGAAGACAAATAATCCAATAAAAAATGGGCAAAGGACTTAAATAGACATTTCTTCAAAGTGGACATACAAAAAGCCAACAGGCATATGAAAAAAACTCTCAAAATCACTAATGATCTGAGAAATGCAAATCAAAATGACAATTAGATATCACCTCACACCTGTCATAATGGTTACTATCAACAAATCAACCAATGACATGTGTTTGGCAAGGTTGTGGAGAAAAGGGAACCCTACTACATTGCTAGTGAAAATGCAGACCAGTGCACCCACTATGGAAAACATTATGGAGTTTCCTCAAAATATTAAAAATGGAACTCACATTAGACTTTGTCATCTAACTTCTAGGAACATATCCCTAAGAAACCTGAAACACTCATCAGAAAGAATATATGTATCCCTCTGTTCATAGCAGCATAATTTATAATAGTTAAGATTTGGAAATAGCCTAAATGCCCATCAGCAGATGAGTGGATAAAAAAAATGTTGATACATTTACACAATGGAATACTACTGGCAATAAAAAGAGAATTTTTAACATTTGCAAGAGCATGGATGGACCCGAAGGGTATTATGCTGAGCAAAACAATCCGGTGTGAGAAAGATAAATATCACAAGATAAATATCTCACTCATATGTGGAATGTAATGAAGCAAATAATCTGATGATCAAAAATAGACCTAGAGTCATATAAGCATGAACAGACTGTTGAACCTCAGAGGGAAGGGAACCTCAGAGGGGAACCCAGTGGGAAGAGATCAACCAGTAAACTTGTATGCATATATGCATAACCCATGGACATAGATAATAGGGTGGTTAAAACCTGGGTTTGGGGGCAGGGGTGAGCTGGGAGAGGTCAATGGGGGCAAAAGAGGGACATATGTAATATTTTCAACAATAAAGTTTAAAAATAAAGTCAAGAACTTCTTTGTTTTGATTTTTTGGGGGAGTGTTTTTTGTTTGTTTATTATTACTATTATTATTATTATTATTATATTGATTTCAGAGAAGAAGGGAGAGTGGTGAGAGATAGAAACATCAATGATGGAGCAAATCATTGATTAGCTTCCTCCCGCAACTTTTGATCAGAAGTCAAAAGTGTGAACTCCTGGCTTATAGTTCTAAGCTCAACCTCTAAGTCACACACTGGCCAGGTTATTTATTCTTTTTAACTTGTCACTATTTTTTTTTCAATATATATTTTATTGATTTTTCACAGAGAGGAAGGGAAAGGGATAGAAAGTCAGAAACATCGATGAGAGAGAGACATCGATCAGCCGCCTCCTGCATGTCCCCTACTGAGGATGTTCCCCCAACCAATGTACATGCCCTTTACCGGAATCGAACCTGAGACCTTTCAGTCCCCAGCCCGATGCTCTATCCACTGAGCCAAACCAGTTTTGGCTAACTTGTCACTTTTTCTTTGTGGCTCTTTTGTTCATTCTTTGTTGCTTGGGTCAATATTGCTAGACTGACATATAAGTTTCCTGAAATAAGAAGGCAGGATGGGAGCAAAATAGAATTCTAGTAATAAAAAAAAACACATTAATTAATACCAAAAGATCACTCCAATGTACTTGTCTCATTAAAGATAAAAATGTCCCCTACTTGTATTTTTTTATGATTTTATTCTTATTCTGGTATAAAAATGGGGAATGAAATAAAAGTGCTTTTATTTTAGTATCTTCAGCCACAGCCCCATTGGTGTGGAAGCATGCTGATGTCTCTGCCAATTGAAAATATTTTTCATCGTATTGACAGTACCTTCCAGCTACTGCCCTTGTTCCTTTGTTTCTCAGCCAGACTTCTCCAATATTTTGAGTTCATGTCTTCACTGACATTATCTTTGAAACAAAATATTTACCCTAAGAACAATATTAAATAACTAAAATGATTTACCACTGCAAAATTAAAAATTCCAAAATGGTCTATTTAATCTTATGTAATCTAGTTACTGCTATCTTAGTTATATTTCATGTAACACTTCCTGCTGGCTTTTGCACATCTAATTTCCTTTGTCCCCAATTCTCTTCCTCTCCTTGCTTCTCTAATTTAAATACTCTCTGAAGTGATACTCACTCATTGAAGCTTTTTGTAATTTATGAGGCCACATCCCTCTCTTTAATAGTGCTATCATGGTGTCAATCTGACATGCATTTGTAATTACTTGATTAAGTTCTAGCATCTTTACTAGACCAAAAAACACATCTTTTAGGTTCCCTATTTTATTCTGGAAATTGCTGTGGTTATTGGTTCATAAAGGTCACTCAATAAATGTGTTGAAAGAATGAATCTTTCTTTTAAGAAGTCCTTTGAGTCGAAACTGGTTTGGTTCAGTGGATAGAACATTGGCCTGTGGACTGAAAGGTCCCAGGTTCGATTCCAATCAAAGGCATGTACCTTGATTGCGGACACATCTCCAGTGTGGGATGTGCAGGAGGCAACTGACTGATGTCTCTCTCTCATCTATGTTTCTGACTCTCTATCCCTCTCCCTTCCTCTCTGTAAAAAATATCAATAAAATATATTTTAAAAAAAAGAAGTCCTTTGAGGAGTATTCCCCTAAGACAGTAAAGATGCTATTCAATAAATTAAAGACGTTGTTTTCCTTTTATATTGCAGACTGAATTTTTATTTCAACTAGGTACTAAGTATTTTTAATTGCAATATCAAAATCATTACTATGTTATGTTAATACTAGAGACCTGGTGTATAAAAATTCATGCACTGGAGGGGGTGTCTCTCAGCCTGGCTTGTTCCTCTCATAGTCCAGGAGTCTTCAGGGGTGGAAGGTAAATTGACAATCAGGGGAAAGCATTGTCCTATCACACCTCTGTTGTTACTACTGCCGGCAGTGCAAGCCTTGGCTGGCCCTGGTTAACTGAGCCTTAGACGGCCCTGGGTGGCTGGGCAGCCACTTACCAAGGCTTGTTTGCACCTTGGGTCACCCCTGGGTAGCTGGGGGACTGAGGGGGCTGTGCACCACCATCTTGTGGCTGTGGGTGCTGCCATCTTTGTGAGGGTCAATTAACATATTCACTCTTTATTAGATAGGATTCTTGTAAATATCGGTTTTGTTTAATTTAGTCCACATTGACACAACACAATTCAAAACATCAAATCCATCTGTGGTAAATAACTTATAACATTAATTTTATATTAAAATGAATAGACATATAATTGTCTAAAAATTTATGGTAAAATAAGTCTTCTATTTATGATTATTTCATCAAGTACCTAAACTATCCCTTTTTAAATATTTTGATTATTTTACAGTAATTATTAATAGTAATGATTGAATAAACCTACAGGTACATATAGTATCTATATTGAGTAACCCATGGAGCATAATAAAAGACAGCTTCCGTGTGTTTTCTCCCACTCAAAACCTCCAAGTGGAGGAAAATTCATGCCTTTTCCAATAACCTTTTAGTAAGAGAAAATTTTATTGCAACTTTAAATTGCCGAATGCACTCTAAATTCAGAGGTCAAATGCATGCAGCCTCAGGTAATGATAGAAACTTTGAACTTGAATCAAAGGCAAATTATTCTTGCCAGCATTTTCAGACCCTGACCCATGTAGATGGGCAACTTGACTTCAGGAAGAAAAAGTAGTTGACTTTTTATTTCTTTTCTGAATCTCTTCCTTCTCTGAATGAATTCTGTGGAATGATTTTCATTTGTTGGCTTTTTTGTTTTATTTTATTTCTCCTCTAGGATTTGAGAATAAAAGGAAAGAAGAGGTAAAGCAAACAAGTTATTTTTGGCATTTTAATAAACTAGTCTTGTGCTCTCAAGACCTGGTAGATGTTTAAAGGCTGCCCTTTGGTGAGTATTTTTTTCTATATTTGTCTTTTGTATGATCTACCTTGCAGTCAATTGTCTCTTTATTTCTTATGGACTCCTCTCAATATGGTCCAGCTTCCTAAAGATTAGGTCTCACTGCCCCCTGGGGGGACTGCTGGGTAGGATCCAATGTGACTCTCAATAGCTCTTTTTTTTCTACTGGCCCATTTATGGATTACAGCAAAACCTCAAGCATTTCATACTTGAAAAAAATTAATATGCCATATTTATTCTAAGAAAATAACACCCTCTTTTTTCTATCTGACCAAAATAGCCACTGAATCTCATACTCTCCAGATCTTTTGGGCCACCGGCATTCACAGTATTCCATTAATGATAAGGAAATAATTTTAAGCCCTTCCTGCGGTGTCATTATTGTCCCTCGTGTAGTGGAAGTAAAAGGTAGGTGCTACTCTTCAATCTTTCCTAAGAGTTCAAGATATGAAATGCAGAAGAAATGAAAGAAATATTTTTATCTAGCTTTCTGTCTCCAAGAAATTGCCTTTTATGGTCCCAATATGTGTGAATGTCTGACATGTCTAACTTACTTTTAAATATATTTTTATTAATTTTTTACAGAGAGGAAGGGAGAAGGATAGAAAGTCAGAAACATCGATGAGAGAGAGAGATCGATCAGCCGCCTCCCACACGCCCCTCACTGGAGTTGTGCCCGCAAGCAAGGTACATGCCCCCCAACTTACTTTTAAAATTTAACATTTGTACATGGTGGTGTTTGTCATAATTCACTTTGACATTTATTATTTGTTATACTCTAGCTTTCACCAGAAATAATCCAAAAAGAGTAACTAAACAGCTTTTTGGCACACAAATATTTTTAGAATCAAATGTTCTCAGTTATTATCCAAAAACTATGACAACTCTAATGCTTTTGGTATACACCTGTCAAGCATTACAAAATGTAATAACTATCAAATTATGCTCCACCACCCTTCTAAATGTACTCTTAACACATTAAACATTACTTTAAAAATCTCTATCAGCCAGAACCAGTGTGGCTCAGCGGATAGAGCATCGGCCTGTGGACTGAAAGGTCCCAGGTTCGATTCCGGTCAAGGGCATGTACATTGGTTGTGGGCACATCCCCAGTAGTGGGCGTGCAGGAGGCGGCTCATCGATGTCTCTCTCTCATCGATGTTTCTAACTTTCTATCCTTTCCCTTCCTCTCTGTGAAAAATCAATAAAATATATTTAAAAAAAAACTCTGTCAATTAAATACTTTGTTTTAATTTTATTTATTGATTACAACTTATTGTGAATGTTTTAAATAATTGCTTTTGATCAGGGACCCTTTGTTAGAGAATTGTTATTACTTTTATATTATAATAATACTAGAGGCCGGATGCATGAAATGCATGCAAGAGTAGGCCTTCCTCCCCCTGGCTGTTGACGCTGGCTTCTCTCTGGCACCTGTAACCTGGGCTTCCCTCACAGCACTAGCTTCATTCAGAAGGTTGTCCTAAGGATATCCAGAAGGAAGTCTGGTCTAATTAGCGTATTACCCTTTTATTATTATAGATCATTTTCCTATTAATTTACTGGCCTTCTAAAAATCTTAAGACTATTCCTTTCAGACTCATTACATATATTGTAAATATTTTCAGTTAGTCCTATATTCTACCTCTTTATATTTTCTCCTCCTTCCTAAAAGTGTCTTATGTCTCCAATTTATTTACAGCAAACTTCGTAACACTCTACATGACATATCAAGTTCTGAAAGTGTAATTTTATTTCTTAAATGTCAATTCTACATTGCCAAATAAAGTAAAATTCAACTTGTCATTCAGAGTCCTCAAACTGACATCACCAGTATCAGCAATGGCAAGAGTAATTCCAATTTTAATTTAGTGCTTGTTAATTATTTTATTCTTTTTCTCATTTGAACCCCAGAACAACCATGTGGAATTTTATTATTCTTATTTCATAAATAAGGAAGAAATCAAGTTTTAGGAATTAGATAATGTCCCAGGGGTATGGTTCTATGAATAATTGTTCCCCAAGGCTGTCCATGCTCTAATTCCCAGAAAATGTAAACATGTTACCTTTTATGGCAAAGGAGACTCTGCAGATGTGATTAAGGATTAGGAGATGGGGAGATAATTCTGAATTATCCAAGTAACTCTAACATAATCTAACATATACTTTAGATTATATATATACATATATATATGTATATGTATAGTTTTTATTATTTATTTGTTTGTTTTTTACTGGGTAACAGGCATTTTATTTATTTATTTTTAACTTCAGAAATTTTTTTTTACATATGTCTCCTTTTATTTTCCCCACTGACCTCCCCCCCGGCTTTCCCTACCCCCCAGTATATGCCCTCACCTCTCCCCACCCCTTGAGTGTCTTGTATCCATTGGTTATGCTTATATACATGCATACAAGTCCTTCAGGTGATCTCTAACAGCCCCCACTTCCAACCCCACAACTTCCCCTGCCTTCCCCCTGTAGTATGACAGTCTGTTCAAAGCTTCTTTGCCTCTGTAACTGTGTTCTCCCCCGCCCCAATTCTTTTCTTTAAAAACATCTTGCCTCTACAGACTAGAAATAAACATATAAGAACAAAAAATGTTTGAATCCCAATATCAATGCCCAACAATTCTGAGTCCCAGTTCCAATGTTAAACAGTTCCTATGTGTACACTTTAGCAATAGTATCTGGATGATGGACAAATGCTGACAATGCAAGTCCGACCCTCTCTGGTTTGGTCCTAGGCATCCTGTAGTGAAGCACAGCTGCTGATTGCTAGCATGGCAAGGGGTCATCAGCGTCTTCCATCTCTGGACTGTTTCTCCTCTTGTCTTGGTGTTGGAGCAGACCTGTCAATTCCTCTCTGTTGCAGGAATCCACTTGGTCTTAGAGTTGTTTTCTGAATGTATATAAACATATTCTGACCAAAAGTTAATAAAAGAGTCTTTTCTATAAAATTGACTTAGGGTCCTTTTTATTTTTACCCAAACAATTTCCCTTTGGCTTATTTTGACACCATGTGTGTTTTTCATGGATATTTTGCTGTTAGCATTACAAATGAAAATTAATTTTTTTGAAGTAATGATTTTCTAGATGTAATTTACTTAAAAGAAAATACCCTACTACCACCCCGCCTTTTGGATTAATGTAGACTTTTGTAAATTTTTAATGTAATCTTGATAACTTTAAATTTTAATTTTTGGCACAAAAATATGACTACTTTAGGTTCATTGCATATTAAGCAATTTTACCATGAGTTGAACTACCAATAGAAATTTTAGTTAATACTTTAAAAATAGTTTTTTGTCCAGTACAATTAAATTTTCTTGAATATTCATTTATTTTAATTAGCCAATTTAAATTAATCTGAAAGCTTGATTATTCTTTTACTGTCAAATTTAATATGCTACCAACAATCTTAGATTACCCTATAAATATTAGTAGAAAGGATTATTTGCATTCTTGAGTAGGCTCTGAGCATTCTTGGTGCTAGGCTGGATTTAGATATAGGGCAGCTGTTGTTCACCAAGTTTCTGTCTGTTACCTGGATCCCGATCTGAGCTGAGCCAAATCTCTGTCTGTTATCTGGGTCCCAATCTGTGCTTGGTGTGGGAAGCGAAGCAGCTATGGGGGCAGGAGACTTCCCTCAGAAGGGGTGAGGGTTCAGGTCCCTGCAAGGTTGGGGGGTGAGGACCTGTGTCCCACCTCTGTTGACCCCCAAGTTCTCTCCTGATGGCCCCTCTGCAACTGTGCCTGTCTTAGGTTGTTCCTTCCCTGAGGAATCTTACCTGTCCATGACTAACCAGTCATCCTTCGGGGCCAAGCAGGGTGATGTGACATTCAGTTCTGTCTCCTTGGTAGCCTATGCCCCTGTGGCCTCCACGCCCAGCACCTGCCTTGGGATCCCCTCACCTGCTGTCAGGGTCCCAGCACTGATCACCTATCTCAGGGGAACTCAGGTTTCTTCCCCAGAGAAGGCCCAGCTCACACCATAGGGAGAGAGACAGATCCATGGTACCAGCTACCTGAAGGCTTCAACCTTAGCATGAATAGAGAGCTCACGCAACAGCTGAGGGCAATTGGATTGTGAGAAGGGCCCCTTGTGGAAAAAAGGGTGAGAGGGGCCAATATAGAATGTTCAAGTGCCTTCCCAGTGCCTTAATTCCTTCTGAAAGGGATTAAATCCTTTCATGTCCTTTTAAAAATTATTTAAACTAATTAAATAATTAGTTTGTAAGTTTGTTTGGGATAATTGTACAATATGCTGTTGTGAAATATCAAGAATTATAATGACATTGTAGAATAATATCATATAAGGATATTCTTTGCTCTAGGCCATGGCAATTTAATTTTAAACTGACTGTCAATTTCTTTTTGTAACTTTATATAAACTTTGTGAGGGAAGCAAAAACACAAATTACTTACTTTAGTTCAGAAGACAAATATGTTGACTTTCAATTATAATCCTTGTGACATTTGAAGGAAACTTCTCTTTATTTCCTGCCAAAATAATTTTCAGGCTACAGAGAGTTTCATTTAAAAATCTTTGTCACATGAAACCATTTCTCTTAAGGTTATGGTGACCATTAGTATGGATTAGATTTAATATTGTTTTTCTTATAATTTTTTAATTATTATTTTTACATGTGTCCTTATTCTCCCATTACTACCGCCCCCCACTCATACCCCACACCCCTGTTGTCTGTGTCCATTGATAGGCTCATATGCATGCACGCAAGTCCCTCTGTTGATCTCTCCTTACTCCCACCAACTCCCACCTTCCTTGAGGTTTAGTTTAGTGTTCTGATCGACATTTCTCAGTCTCTGGGTCTGTTCTTGTTCATCAGTCTATGTCATTCATTATAGTCCACAAATGATTGAGATCAAGTGATGTTTATTTTTCTCTGTTTGGCTTATTTCAGTTAGCATAATGCTTTCCATCTCCAACCATGTTGTTGCAAATGGTAAGAGCTCCTTCTTTTTAATTGCAGCACAGTATTCCATTGTGTAGATGTACCACAGTTTTTTCATCCATTCATCTGCTGATGGGCACCTAGGCTGTTTCCAAAGCTTAGCTATGGTGAATTGTGCTGCTATGAACATAGGGCTGCATATATCCTTTCTGAATGGAGTTTCCAGTTTCTGGGGATATATTCCTAGAAGTGAAATCACTGGGTCAAATGGGAGTTTCATTTTTAGTTTTTTGAGGAAACTCCATACTGTTCTCCATAGTGGCTGCACCAGTCTGCATTCCCACCAGCAGTGCACGCGGATTCCATTTTCTGCACATCCTCACCAACACTTGTCATTCGTTGACTTATTGATGATGGCCATTCTGACAGGAATGAGATAGTACTGTATTGTTGTTTTGATTTACATCTCTCTAATTATTAGTGATTTTGAGTAAGTTTTCATATGTCTCTTGGCCTTCCTTCTGTCTTCTTTCGAAAAATGTCTATTTAGATCAGTTGCCTATTTTTTTATTGGATTGTTTATCTTCTTTTTGTGAGTTCTCTGTAAATGTTGGAGATTAAACCCTTATCATTGGTATCATTGGAAATATGTTCTCTCATGCAGTGGGCTTTTTTGTTGTTTTATTGATGGTTTTCTTTGCTATGCAAAAGTTTTTTATTTTGATTTAGTTCCATTTGTTTATTTTCTTTTCAGTTTCCATTGCCCTGGGAGCAGTATCAGTAATGATGTTCCTTTGACATATGTCTGAGATTTCACTGCCTGTGGATTCCTCTAGTATATTTATGGTGTCTCATCTTATGGTTAAGTCCTTTATTCATTTTGAGTTTATTTTCATATGGTGTAAGTTGGTGATCTAGTTTCATTTTTTGTTTGTATCTGCCCAATTTTCTCAACACCATTTGTTAAAGAGACTGTCTTGACTCCATTGTATGTTCATGCCTCCTTTGTCAAATATTAATTGGGCATAATGATTTGGGTCCATTTCTGGGTTCTCTATTTTTTTCCCATTGATCTATATGACAGTTCTTGTGTCAGTATCAGGCTGTTATAAGAGCAGTGGCTTTGGAAATACAGCTTGAAATCTGGTATTGAGATTCCTTCTACTTTGTTCTTCTTTCTCATGATTGCTGTAGCTATTCGGCATCGTTTTTTTTTTATTCCAGATAAATTTTTGGAGATTTCTTTCTAGGTCTGTGAAATATGCTATTGGTATTTTAATGGCAATTGCATTAAATATAGAGATTGCTTTGGGGAGTATGGACATTTTGATTATTTTGATTCTACCAATCCATGAACATGGTATGTTCTTCCATCTGTTATGTCTTCCTCTATCTCTTTTTTCAGTGTCATGTAGTTTTCCATTTATAGATCTTTTACCTCCTTACTTTATTCCTAGGAATCTTAATTTTTTTTGTGCTATGATAAATGAGATTGCTGGTTTGGTCTACTTACTGTAAGTTCATTATTGGTGTATAGAAATGCCAGAAATTTCTTGGCATTAATTTTGTATTTTGTTTCATTGCTGAATTTATTTATCAAGTCTAATAATTTTTGTATGGAGTTTCGGTACTCCTGTACTGGGTGCATATATGTTTCCAGAGTTATATCCTCTTGTTGAATTGATGCTTTTAGTATTATGTAGTGGTCGTCGCTATCTCTTATTAAGGCCTTTACTTTGAAGTCTATTTTATCAGATATAAGTGTTGCCACCCCAGCTTTTTCTCATTTCCATTGCCTGAAATTTTTTTCCATCCCTTCCCTCTTGGTCTGTGTGAATCCTTTGCTGAGATGGGTCTTTTGTAGACAGCAAATATATGGGTCATGTTTTCTTAACCATTCAGCTACCCTATGTCTTTTGATTGGTGCATTTAACCCATTTACATTTAACATTATTATTGACAAGTTCATGTTTGTTGTTATATTTTTTCCTTAGTGTTTGTGTTTCTTCTTGCTTTTCTCTTTCTTCTTTATACAGCAATCCCTTTAGCATTTCTTGCATTGTTGGCTTGGTAGTGATAAACTCTCTTATCCCTTTTTTGACTGTGAAGCTCATGATTCCACCTTCAATTTTGAATGATTGCCTTGCTGGGTATAGTATTCTTGGGTTCAGTCCCTTGCTTTGCCTCACTTTATGCATTTCATTCCATTCCCTTCTGGCCTGATGTGTTTCTGTTGAGAAATTAATTGATATTCTAATAGGAGATGCCTTATAGGTAACTTTCTGTCTCTCTCTGGCAGCCTTTAAGATTCTTACTTTGTCATTGCTGTTCGCCAATTTAATTATTATGCGTCTTGGTGTCAGTCTTTTGAGGTTCACCTTGTTTGAGACTCTGTGTACTTCTTGGACTTGCATAGTTGTTTTTTTTTTTATTGCCAATATCAGGGAAGTTTTCTGTCGTTGTTTCTTGAAATAGTTTTATTCCTTGTTTCTCTTCCTCTCTTTCTGGTATCCCTATTATGAAAATGTTATTTCTTTTTGTGTTGTCCCAAAGCTCCCTTAGGCTCTCTTCTTGCTTTTTAAGTCTTCTTTCCAGTTGCTGCTGTGTTTATGTGTTTTTTCCTACCTTCTCTTCTAATTTGCTGATGTGGTCAGCCTCTTCTAGTCTACTGTTTAGGCCTTCCATTGTGTTCCTTACTGCAGCTATGTCGTTCTTCAGCTCCTCTTAGTTTATTTTCATGTTGGTGACATTCTCATTCAGCTCCTTATAGTTCTCATTGAGTTATGTGTATTTGTCATTGAGTTGTGTGTATTTGTCACCCAGCCATGTAAACATCCTTAGAACCATTACTCTGAATTCTTTCTCTGATAAGCTGCTGACTCAATTTTATATAACTCCCTTTCTGATGATTCCTCTTTTCCTTTTCTTTGTGGATTGCTTTTTTGTCTTCCCATGTTTTCCTGTAATGTTTTAATTATAGATCCAATTGCTTTTCTACCCAGGTTCTTTTGGGAATGGAACTACTGGTATATTCTATCAGTTCTTCTGTGCTTGTTAATCTATTGTAGTTCCCTACTTGAGCTATTTAGGTTCTCTTGATGTAGTTCTGTGAGCTTGAGAGGCACAACTGTGGTATCTAGACGTTAGCAGCCGTGGAGCGGAGTGTGCCTATTTTTGTTGTTTTGCACCCTTAATTGAAATCACACATGCCCAGCAGGGACTCACAGTGGCACCAAGGAACCATCTGATGGGGTTATGTGGCTCAGGGAGCCTACACTTTGGGGAGGCATGACTGTGGTGCCCAGAGTTCTATAGTTGTGGGGTGTGAAGACTCAGCTTTTGCTGCTGTACCTCTGGTGGATATGCACTTACTCCCAGTGGTGGCTCACAGGAGCACCCGTGGTAAATTTGACAGTAAGGCACACTGAAGCACTCTGAAGGGTCTTGGTAGTGTAGCCTTGTAATTGAAGTATCTGTGGGCAGGTATCCAGGATAAGTGAATTCAAAATTTCTACTGCTGGTGTGAAGTGCACCCCTGTTTGTTTGATGTTGCACCCAGGGAGAGCTCACAGTGGCTCCCAAGAACCCTCTTTGGAATACTGCACTGAGATTGAGTTGCTGGGATAGTTATTCAGGAAGAGGGAATTCACAAATTCTACTGTGGGGTAGGATGCCCTTGTCTGTACTGAATCACACCCAGCAGAGACTCACAGCTGCTTCCAGAGAGTACTGTGGATAGATGGGCTCAGGTGTCCTGTTCCTTTGTGGAGGAGCCTTTGCTGGCGCAGCACTTTGACATGTTCTGCAGGGTCCTGCACTGAGGTTGAGCCACTGGTGTGGATGTGGGTGGTTATTCAGGAAGAGGGAATTCAGAAATTCTACTGTGGGACAGGGCACCCTTGGCTGTGCCGAATTCCACCCAGGAGAGACTCACAGCTGCTCCAAGAGAGTGCTGTGGATAGATGGGCTCAGGTGTCCTGTTCCTTTGTGGCGGAGTCTTTGATAGTGGAGCCCTCTGATGACATGCCCTGAGGGGTCCTGGCACTGAGGTTGAGCGCTGGAATAAATGTGGGCAATTATTAAGGAAGAGGGAATTCAGAATTTCTACTGTGGGACCATGTGCCCTTCTCTGTACAAAATCACAGTGGCTGCCAGGTGCTGCCTAAAGAGTGGAGTGCCCTGGCTGCCTGTGTGCCACAAACACTTTAATGTGGTCCAGAGTTCTGCCCCTGGGGAGGAGGAGGTTGCACTTACTGCTTTGGAGGTGGAGGTGTCAGGATCCGCAGGTCTGCAGCTGTGGCAGCAGGATTTTGGCTGGAGTGGCTGCTGGGTCACAGGGCAGTTCCAAGGCTTGTCTGGTTGATGGTGTTGATGAATTCCTAAAGAAAGGCCGTTTTTCCCTTCAAGATGTCATGGGCTCAGTGCCTGAGTCCTGCAGTCCAGGGAGTGCCCACAGCAGTGGCAGTCTCTCCTTGTCCAAGAGAACCTGGATTGCTAGCCCCTGCTGCTCCTGCAAGATTTAACTGTCCCTTACTCACTCACACACACACCATATACATCCACACACTCTCCTTTCATCTCCTTACTCACTTCCTCTCCCTCACCTCTGTCCTGCCAGCTGCCATATATATACACACATACATACATACATAGTTTTTATATGCTTGGATCCAGCCTCCAAACTGGGCATGTGCCCAGGAATCAAGCATTAGCCTCCTTATTTATAGGTCAATGCTCAACCACTGAGCCATGCTGGCTGGGCCACAATGGTACTTTTAAGAAAAACCAAAGGGTCAGAGTCAGAGACTATGTGATGAAAGAGGCTATCAGAGAGGAAAGAGATTTGAAAATGTTGTGATGCTGACTTTGAAAATTGAGAAAGGGATCACAAGCCAAATAACATTTAGTGGCCTCTACAAGTTCAAATGATAAGGAAATAGATTCCCCTGGTATATATAGAAGGAATGCAACTCTAGTGATCCATTTTGCACTTCTGACCTCTAGAACTGTCAGATTTGTGTTGATTTAAGCCACCGATTGTTACTACTGTAAAAGGCAACCAATACACTGGATTACAGGACTGGTAAGTGCAAAACAGTGACTTCAATTGTTCTCTATTTAATTTCCAAATTTCTGATCTATCTTTTCATATGGCCAGTTTATCTGTCCCACTAGAATTAAATCAATGACAATGACATGCAAGTTTTAATTTCAAAATTCTATACTTCTTTTAAACCATCCTATATAATAAATAGGTAATATGCAAATTGAATGTCATGCCCTCACAGAAAGATGGCTGCCACCATGTGGTCAAAGATGGCCACCACATGATGGCTGGCCAGGGTGGGTAGTTGTGGGTAATCAGACCAGCAGGGGAAGGCAATTAGGGGCAACCAGGCCAGCAGGGAAGGGCAATTGGGGGTGACCAAGCCTACAGAGGAGGGCAGTTGTGGGGGAACCAGGCCTGCAGGGAAAGGCAGTTGGAGGCAAGTGGACTGGCAGGGGAGGGCAGTTGGGGACAATCTGACTAGCAGGGGAGCAGTTAGGCATTAATAAGGCTGGCAGGGGAGTGGTTAGGGGGTGATCAGGCTGGCAGGCAGGCAAGCAGTTGGGAGCCAGCAGTCCTGGATTGTGAGAGGTATGTCCAACTGCCAGCCCACAAAGATTGGGCCTAAACCGGCAATCAGACATCCCTTGAGGGGTCCCAGATTGGAGAGGGTTCAGGCTGGGCTGAGGGTCAACCTCCCACCTCAGTGCACGAATTTTGTGCACCTGCTCTCTAGTGTGTCAAGTAATTTACCCTAATATTTTCCTGTAAAAATATATTTTATAATATAGCCAAAATGTTGCTTTCTAAAATGCTAATTTTAATTCTCTGAGTATGTTCTAAATTTGCTGTCATTTTAACTGGAATCCTGCTCCCAATCTCAAACACACATTCACAGACATGCACCATTTCATCAGCACCCTGAAATGATACTTCCCCCATAAAGTTAGTCCTGATTTTTTGTGTCTATTGACTCCCAGTTACTCTGTACCTCTTTTACAATCTTCTATCATACTGTATCATGTGTTACCCTTATTTATATCTGCTTTCTTTCTTGACTACAATGAGAGTTGCCTGAAACTGTCAATGATATTTGCCTTTTTTTACAACCACAATTGCTTAGCCTATGATAGGGCTCCAGGTAGGTGATCAGTGAAAGTATGTTGAATTGAACCATGACTGCTTAGAACTGTGTCTTTATAAGACAGCTCTCACCCATTTAATAACTTCTAGTTCTGCCACAAGGCTTTAATAAATACAGTATAAGCCCCAAAAATGCACTTTTGGGTCAAATATATTGAGTTCAATCCTCTTCTCCACAAATATTGCTGAAATGAGCCTGGATTTCATCCCAGTTTCTGTCAAAGAACTTTATAGGCAACTCCTGGCTTTGGCTGAGGCCTTTATCCCAGGGACTCAAACGCCATTACAGCTGCAAATGCTTCAAATCATAACAGAAAAGGAGGTTATATTACTAAATTATGTGAACTTTTTCAAATTCAACGCATCAATCATTCTCCTTAAAACTGTAAATTCTCTGTACAGTACAACATATTTTTGAAGTAAAGAAAAATGATTTTATATCTTGCTGGTTAGCATCAGAAAACTTACAACTATTTTAAACTTTTCTACCTATTATTCTTATAGTATTAGGTTTCAGTGAAAATGGCTTATTAGCAGATATATTTTTGTTATAGGTGATCCTTTGCATCTTCTCATGGTAAACATCTATGGTAGGCTATTTTAGACATTTATTTGAAATCTTCTCACAGGGAATATCATAAAACTCTGTATCAATCTTACTACCTGTTTTTTTTATGCTTTAACTTATAGTTTTCTGATACTGCTTAAGTGGTTGTAAAGAGTCTTACATGTGAATGTTCCTCATGGGATGTTTGAAAGTTTGCATCTAGATGCAATAGATATATTTTTTATATGTACCAGTCTGACTGATGTCAATGTCAACCAAAGAATTCCAAAAGTGTAACTGAATCAACACAAAAAAAAAACGTCATAATTATGGAAGGGTCTGTCATACCAAATTTTATCTTTTAGTGGCTCAGGCAATTTTTAAATACCTAACATTAGTCACTTTTTTTAATGCTTCAAATATCTTATATTAATACTTGCTATTCCTGGCTGCTGCTCATTCCAAACATCTGTTTTGAGTGTCTGTGGTAGATTATTCATAGAATAGGTGATTAAGAAATCAGAACTACTAAGCTCATTTCTCTCTAAAAGTTCACTTTAAAAAGAGTTTTGCTTTTTCATAACTATGAAGTTTCCAGGTGAAAACAATTGGTGCTGTCTTGAACATGATGGCATTCATCCATTGGGAACTATTCCTGAATTGAGTATTTTCAATATGTAGATGAATGTACCTGTTGGGAAAAAGAGAAGAAGAGGTCAAACATACTTTTGGTCTTTGGAAAATTTTTTGTTGATATTGTTGTTGGGCAATTTATTTCTAAGTTTGTTCACATATTCAAAATATACTGTTGTTACTGTGTGTAAAATCATCATAGTGTAGTGGAAAAGGTGAGGATGTTGGAATCAGACAAATTTGGCTTACGTTCTTGTCTATGTTTCTAATGAAGTTGCATCATCTTCCTTGTCTGTTAAAATAAGAAAAAAATATCTACTCTAGTATTGTGAGTTCCCAATAGGTAATGAACATTTCAAAAATAAAGTTATTATTTTCTGCTGACATTTAAAGAGAAAATTTAGTATGACTGTTTTCCATTATCATTTGGGAATTACACACAAGTTCAAGCTCCCCATATCATCCTTGATTGGCAAAAAGAAGTCTAAGTTTTAATTAAGAGCAAGGCTTAAATATTGCCACATTTGCTTTTACTGATTTTTAAATTGCAGTGTTTGATATATTACAAGATTGTGGCATGGAATTGTAGATGCAGAATGACAATGGAAACATCAAGGTAATAAGAATAAAACACAAGATATGGTAGCTGGAAAACATTAAGGAAGAGAACAAATTTAGAGGGGAGTGTATCCACAATACTTACCCTCCTCCAAATAAACTTTCAAGAAAGTCTGCATCATTTTTCAATTGAATTTGTATGTGTACATATGTCTGTACACCCATGTGTAATTATGCCTATTTTCTTAACTACAATAAAATACAAAGGTAAAATCTAGTGTAATTCAAATGCACACAATTCCATTTAAGCTCTTGGGCCCACCAAAAATATTTTATTATGTATTCATACTTGACTAATAATTTTCAATGCATTGTTAAAAAGCATAGAGAGAAGTAATGAGGGAGAGATAGGCAAACAATTCAATGATCCACTTCTTATGAAATTTAACTAAATCAACTTATGCTAATTAAAGTCCTGCTTATTGACTTTAAAATGTCACTTCATCTCTTCCCACACGCCCACCCCTGTTTTCCCATGATTTCAACTCTCTGTTCCATGCTTCAATGTCTCTAGTTGGACACAGACAATACTGTAGTGAAAACCTGGGGTGTTGGGGTGGGGGCACTATAGAAGGGATCAATGGAGATATAAAAGAGGGCATATGTAATAATTTCAACAATAAAGTTTAAAAAGAAAAGAATTGTTAGTAAAAAAAATAAATAAAATTTATAAACTAAAATGTCACCTCATGTAGAAAGCCTTCAATGGACAAAGCCAGGCAGAATGGATGCTGTCTCTCATTTGCATTTAAACCCTCAGGATCTCCAGCAGCAGCATGTAGTAGAGTCACAAATGAGCCTCCTCTTCCATCCTTTCATATTGTGAATGCCCTCAATATAGAGGCTGTGTCTCACTCGTTTTTATGTACTTAACTCAATTAATATATGTTGAATTATTTTTTAAAGTTTAGTTTATGAAATGAAATACCACATTTTCACATAGAATATAATCTTTTAACATTTTTTTCTACTTTTCAGAATTATTATATTGACAAATTGTGTGGAGGGGAGGAAAAGGGGAGGTGTGTGTGTGTGTGTGTGTGTGTGTGTGTTTACTATAAAAATATATGCTGAGCATGCAATCCAGGATCTGTGTGGTCCTGAGGGATATTTCATTCAGGCTGTGGTGAAGCTTGGAAAACTATCTTTCCTTTTTTATAGAGTACAACTTTTTAATGGCTCAAGTACTGAGGTCTCTCAAATAATGTCTTGTTCTCATTT